>RJJA01000717.1:0-12855 GCA_003724045.1 Lepidurus arcticus | reverse complement strand
CTTACATTCTGAACAAGTTTTTCTTAAATAATGTAATGGCTCGCTGCAATGCGGGCAAGGCTTTTTATTGTTAATATCCTTTTATTCATTATTTTTTCCAGTTTTCAACAACCAATGTTTGTAAACAAAAGCTATAGACAAAAGCCCTCAACTTTTTTAGTATTTCCCAAGAGCGCATCTAGTGGCCAAAGCAGGAAACGTGTAGTTCATCTTCTCCGCAAAGGCATCACTTAGCCGTTTCACCCCGTTTGTTTTGGTTTTGCTTGCTGGATGTAGTGTTGTTATTTGTTTGTAATTTCTATATCATTTCTATACCAATGGCTTTACCGGCGAAGGAACTAAATACTTTATTGGCGTAAGTTTATAAACAAGTAAATACACAACTGTTATTCATAACTTAGTTCTTATAATATAAAGGATGTTGGATGAAGAGCACGTCGAGTCATCAACTTTGGATGCGATTGTGGGACAACTTAGTCAATTTTCTAAGCAGGACTACTTCAAAGGTAAGTGTATAAATAATGCTTCATATTATTTAATGCGTGTATCTTTTCAGTTGCGTGTGCTTTAATACTACTTTTGGAACAGCCAAGTTTACTTGCTTCGCCTGCACAGAGAGTTGTGGCTCTAGTATTGCTATTTGAACTCTACAAGCATGAATCGCCATGGCTAAATCCCTTCTGTCACATTTTCGCTAGCTTGCTTGTAAGTATCCACTTTTTCTATTTTCTTGGCTCTGTTTTTAATCCGGATAGCTTCCATAGGACGCCAATTGGTCCTCTTACAGATCAACAGAAAGAGAAGAGTTCAATCCCTTGCCCAAACTTACAAGGCCAGGAATAATTTTCCTCTCTCACTTTATCACCAACCCCTCCAAAGAAGTACCTCTAAATCGTTTACCTCTAAGTTTCTTTTCAATGTACGTTGCTCTAGGCTTATAAGAAGACGCCTGGACAAATAGTGTCAGCAGATGTTTCGACTTCCAAGCCAGCTGATATGCAAGTTTGGGTCAATGCTGCGTTAGAGAGAAGAAAGGATCTTCATCCTGCCTTAAATGGCTACCCACCTGTTTTAACCATACCTGATTTACGTCCACTGCTTGAAGGGTGATTGATTCCCTATTCATCTCTCTCGCTCGTCTTAATTCCCTACTGTAGGTCCTTGCCCAACAAACTTACGGCAAAGCAAGTAGCAGAAAATCTGCTTAGGGGAGAAGAATCTATACTCGAAACCAGTTTGCGACCTCAGATGATTCGGTTAGCCCCTCCTTCCCTCGATGCCCATGACGAAGTAAACCTAGCAAAATTCTGTTGCCAATAGTAAAAGTTAAGTGTTTGTCATACTAGATGCCGTGGGTAGAGCCGACTGGAGCTTCAGAGTATCGCTTGATGTACGATACCACGTTATGCATGCCACGGGGTGCAGGATCGGAAGCGAGGCGTTTGATGGAATTAGGCTTTGCAGGAACTTTGACGCTGCTGCAACAAAATCGCTTGCTTGGGGAATTGGAGCGTGACCCATGTCTGGTCTACCATTTGGGGATCACGCCGGCCAAACTACCTCAATTAGTGGAAAACAATCCTTTGGTCGCCATCGAAGTTTTACTCAGACTCATGCAATCCTCACAGATCACCGAATACTTGTCGGTGTTAGTAAACATGGAAATGTCTTTGCACTCCATGGAGGTTGTTAATAGGTAATTTCCTAAAAATATTTTTTCTAAACCTATATTTTTTTATATTATTTAAACGTCGTAGGTTGACTACAGCGGTAGAATTACCAACCGAGTTTGTCCATTTGTACATATCCAATTGCATTTCTACGTGCGAGACCATTAAAGACCGCTATATGCAAAACAGATTAGTGCGACTGGTCTGCGTTTTTTTACAGTCACTAATCCGTAATAAAATAATCAACGTTCAAGTATAGATAATTTGATTATTTTTAGAAAATAGCGTTCTTATTCTTCTGTTTTGTAGGAACTATTTATTGAAGTCCAAGCGTTTTGTATTACATTCAGCCGGATCAGAGAAGCTGCTGCGTTGTTTCGCTTGTTAAAACAATTAGACAGTGGCGATCCTACAGCACTAACGGGCAGCGTTACATTGATGGTCAAAACCAAGGACTGAATGTTGCGGTTAATGTGAATACAAACACTTTTCTTCGCTCAAGCCAGGCCAGTCCGTATGATCTTCTGAAACGTATCCTTACTGTTGGTTTTGAGAGCCTCGCGGCAGGCGTTCACCACAGCCAGGTTGTGTTTACCCACTTGTAAAGAAGAATTTAGAAAATTGATTCATTTGGGTTGGAAGTAATTCACCTCGACATTTGGAAGCTTTCTGGATGATTTGGTTTACGTGCTTCAAGCACTCCATCAATTCCGAGTGGTTTCGGGCCCGAATTGAGTACTGCATCATCAAATTACGATTGAGATCAAGCAATTCCGAGTACCTTCGTCTCATCGACTTTAAATCACCCAGTAACCTCGAATCTTCTGCTCGTACCAGCAATCCCCGTATAGCTCCACTCTACACATTTGATAATAGTATGGGAATTAGCATCTTTAAACGTTTATACCAGGGTAAATATTTTTAAAAATAAGATTTGGAATTATTACTTGGTCGGCCATTTCAGCCGCTAATTTCTGTCTCACGTTCTTATAATTTTCGGCCCGCTCGATCAGATTAACCAAGGTTTCGACTTCCTCCGGGTAAGAAATGTCGGACGCTAAATCTTCCAAGTTGAGAAAAGTCGCAAGACTTTGAACAAGATCGCCCGCCAAATCCAAATTGGGTGTCGATATCACAAAAGCGCCATCGGATGAGGGATACTGCAAGCAAAGCAGCGTCTGATCCCTCAACGAAGTGAAATTGACGCTGAGTTTGTCCCCGAATTCGTACTTTTCGGAGACGATGAAATTTTGCTGCAACCAAAGCCAAATCTAGGGAAAAAAAATCCGTAAAAGCTGAATTGAGTAGAATGAATGGACGTTATTACTCTAGGCAGCCGTTCTTGAAGCTTGAATTTGACGCTGTTGGTCTCATTAGGGTTGGTTATAGTGGCCGAATTGAGGTTAAACATAGCGAAACGTGGTAGTTGTTTCGTAATTTCGTAGACAAAGAAGGATTCTGAGTTTGGACGACCTAAGAAACTTTTGATGTGCATGTCCACGCCCACGTCCCGAGCAGGTTTGAGCGGAACGATCAAACCGGACTTGGGTGGGTTGACCAATGGATGTACCATTACACACTCTCCGGGGAAGATCCCTTCGGCAAAAACGACGGCGCAGCGGATAATCGTTCCATTATTTGTGGCCAATTGTAACTCGATTTGTCCCGTCTGACAGTTGAGGACCAAACCCATATGCAACTCGGTATTCGTGGGTATGGAAGTGTCCAACGTTAAACCGGGCTGAGAACTGGGGTCTTGTGAGGGATTTTCATAGTGTTTCAATTCTGCCAGCAGATTTTGCCGCTTCAAGTTCAATTCCCTAACAGCTTCTTGCTCCAATTGCGATTCGATGTATGCTTTAGCCATTTCTCGACTCGAGGCTGCGTAAACTCGCACTTGTGTGTAAAAGGGAAAGTGAATAAGAGCAGGCCTGCAACGAGCACGCTCGCGCTGACAGAAGCGAATGTGCGAGTGCGCTCTTCTTTGAATGTTTGCGAGCGCGCTGAAAAAGCACTGAGCGCCTGCGTTCGTACAGTGGCGCCATCTATGAGCCACAACGTGCAGCGAAAAGCAACGGGTTACATAATTATTTTTGGCTAAATATTCTTATATTATTTATATTATATTTTATTTTAACTTATGTTTATATTATATTTATTATTTTAACTTATGTTTATAATATATTATTATTTTATATTATATGCATCATTTTAGAGTATTTATTTATATTTTATTTTTTTAAAATTCGTCCACTCAATAGATGGCAGTACCGAACGAGCGCGAATGCGAATATCTTTTATGCGAATGCGAATGCTTTTATCAGGCCTGTTATCGAATGTGCGAGCGTGCTCACAAAAAGAAAGAGCGAGTTGCAGCTCTGGCGAAGACGTATTACAAGTGTTATTTAATACCTTCGCCTTCGACGGAGCAGACGAGGAGTTCCGTGAAGCCCTCATTTTGGAATTCGCCTATGGCAATACCAGCGATAGAATCCGGGAAATTGTCTTTGAAAACTACTTCTCCGGTACGGATATTCCTCGCGTCAACTTTGCCATTACTCCAGCCCGTGATAAGTTCCGGCATTCCATCGCCGTCGATATCGAAGCAAGTCATGGCCACCGCTTGGTTTTTGGACTGGAATTTTGCAATTCATTGATTAAGTACAAGACAGATCGAATTCAATACAGTAGTGTACTTTAATGCGCCACCAACGGTTGTTCTTGTCATACACTCCAATGGTTCCGTTGGCTAATGCGTAGGCGAAAATAGAGCCTTTGATTGCAGCTAGAGCTGAAATGGAATCTGTTTCCATTAATTCCATGAGCACTGTTTCTTTCCGGTAAGCTCGTATACTGAAATCGTCTGAACCCACGAGAAGCTTAAATTCAATTAATAACAAAATAAAATTAATAACAAAAGAATAAAATGAATAATAAAATAATATCAAACAAAATTTTTCCAACACATGCAGTGTTATAGTTACCACGTCGACTTTTCCATGTTGATCTAAATCCAGCATGGCTAACGCTGTGACGTTGTCGGAAGTTACCGTCCAAAAGACTTCGTTGCCCTCTTTATCGAATCCCTGTAAGGCGCAATTACTGCCAGTGATAGCAATATTTTTTTCGTTTTGTGCCCCGATGAGGAGAGCAGAAACGCCGTTTTCAACCTAAAGAAGCATATCTTTTATTTACTTATCGGTTTCCTAAATTTTAGATGTGTACTTCTTTGTAGAAAACATCACTGTTTTGGTAAATGTCGAACGCCAGTAAATGGGTGCCGGTACCAGCCAAAATTACGTCTCGCTTGACAATACTGTCTAAATGACCCGTGCAAAGGGACGTAACTTGTTGACCGACTTGAAGAAAAGTAAGTTTTTGTTTCTGCGAGAGACGGGAGGGGCCTTCGGACTGTTTTGGCAGTGTTTGCTTACGTGTATACAGGAAAATCTAGGGAAAACGCAAGTCAAATGCTGTCCTAGAATTTGTGTGTAAAACCTTTTCTGCCGAAGTGACTCCTGCCAAAGACACGGTTTCGCCATCGAATTTCCCTGCTGTTAGTTTGCCAGGGAAAACTTTAACACCTAATTGGAAAACGTACAATGGAACTAACATAGTCTACTTCTATTTTGGGGCCTGTGTTGGGAATAGGTTTCCATAGTTACGGACATGTTTTCGATATCTTTCAAGTTTTTACGTGTAAGCTGTACAGTATCATCTGAATATGACATGTTATAGAAAATTATAATAGAAATTAAAATACGTATTTCATTTTTAACCAAAAAGCTGAGATTTGATCATCATATCCTGCGTTTATAATTTCGCGGTTAATCGCCCACATCGATACTGTCGTTCATCGATACTGAAGGGACAATCGTGTTGAAGTAAACACACGTGGCACAGTGCCGCTTTTTACGTTAAGCTAGCATGACCCTTCCCTTCCAGTTTGTAGCCCGCTGCAAACCGCTGCAACTCGCATAAAGCGGGTTTAGGCATGTTGTAGGAGGTGGCTTAAAACCAGCAAACCTAACCTAAGCTAACCTAACCTAACCTAACCTAAACCAACCTAAACTAACCTAAACTAAACCTAACCTAAATGGTTCAATAGAAGAATGGTTCAATGCACTTATATAGTGTGCTGCGGTATGCAACCCTTGCAGCGGATCGCTAGCCACCTCCCCGAACCCGCTTTTATGCGAGTTGCAGCGGTTTCGAGAAGGGTTATGATAGCCCTTCCACCGCTTTTTCTACGGGTGTAAGGTAAGAACTGATAAATACACAACAAATTAACGTAATAACGTTTAGTTGTATAATTTAGTCATGGGAAAGGCGCAAAGAAATAAGAGAAGGCCGTCCAAGCATAATCCGATACTTCCAGCTGGAGCCAGTGAATTGGAAAATGGGAACGGACACGGAAAAATCATGAACTTGGATGATATCCCTGAAAATTTGACTCCCGTGAATTTGCATAGGTTGTTGGGACAGGTAATTTGGATGCACAATACAATTCTGAGTCAATTCTTATGCAAATTCTTGTATATTCCAGTTGCAAAGTTCGTCAGCTGAAGAGAGAGATTGTGCGTGCAATGGGCTGGCCCTCTATGTTGAGAACCCACAAAACGTTCAAATACTTATAGGTGAGGGTGCCGTGAGGATTCTCGGCCCTTTAGTGGTTGACAGCAGTCATATCGTTCGGCACGCGGCCACGGGTGCTTTACGGTATGAGTTTTTATTAGGAAAGAAATTAGAATTTTTCTAAAGTAAACGAAACTTCAGAAATATGTCCGTTTTCGGGGGCGATAGAGCCTGCCAATGTATGGTTGACAATGATGTCATGACTTCATTAATTGCGCTATTGAAGAGGGTAAACTCTTGGCTATTTTATGCAATTTTAAGCTTACTTTGCGGTTTTAGTATTCTGATGATTGGCAGCCCGCCAAAAACAACCCGTCGAATAAGATTGACACCCAAACAGAGACATTTTTGGAAGCTGTGAACCTCTTACTGAATTTATGGTAAACTGGTATTTTATTTCTTTGTAATATTAATGTTTTTTTATTGTAGTGAGTTCAGCAATCTAGCAGTGCAGATTTTTAACAAAGAGAACATCCTGCCTATTTTGACACGTTGCTTAAACGTGACCATTTTTGGGCCCAAAGTTTCTATTACAGTGGCTCTCTGTTTGCATACAATCTCTGAAAATAACTCAGAATGGAAGCTAACGGCGGTGCAAGAAGAAATTCAGAAGATTCTGGACCTTACCTTGTCTAACACTACAAATGTAGGAGAAAAAGCCTTAGCATTGTTAAGAGTACTTGCTTTAGGTAAAAAAAAATCTTTATTTTGTTATTTTTTTAATTTCTGATTTCGTAGGAATTTTAATTAATCTAAACCGAGGCAATATGGTGGGCTTGTCGGTTGGCCCTGGACGAATGGTAGAGTTGATTGCCAGTGTATTAGATATAGATCATGGCAGTTTGGCTTTACAGCTAAGCGAGCTGATTTCTGCCAACAAATCATCCGAAGAAAGCGAAGAGCAAATTATAACGGATGATGACGCTGCACAGACACCTTTGGAAGCAGCGTTGCAGGACTGTGATTGGACTGTTATGGCGCAGCAAACTGTTTTGGAGATTATTACGAATCTTTGCTCCGACGAAGGTAACTTACGTGACTTAAGATTATTTTTTTAATTATCGTGTATAATTACAGACAGTGACAACGAATACGAAGACGTCGAGTCTGATGAAGAAACCAGTGAAGCTTCAATGGAAACAGAGTCAAATGGCTTGCAGCCCACCTCCTTTTCCTTATTGCCAGAAGTGAGACATTTATGAAAAAACTGTACGTTTTTGTATGTTATTTCTCTTATAAGGTTCACGAGGCCATTAAAGCCCTGTGTATATTCGATAAAGTATTATCCAAAGCCGGCGTAGTTGCTGAGAGTGTATCTCACATCTTACAAGACCATGGCGAAGGTCGAAGAATCTTGAAAAGGTGCATTTCAGTAGTTTTATTTCGTATCGCTTACCGAGATTCAACTTAACAAGTAATGGTGCTTTTTAGGCTTGCTACCTTGCGTTGTCGAGCCTTTCTGTGCTTGAGTAATCTGGTTTTGGCGTTGGATCCTAGTGAAACAGGCGGAACTAAAACTTTGTACGACTTCTGGTGTTCGCTGGCGAAATTCATGTTTGAATCATCAGGTATTGTCTTACTTCAAGCTTCTTAAAGCAAGCTGGAAATTCGAACTGTGCATATAGATGGAGAATTATTGGAAGCTGCCAGTACTTGCATGCGGTCAGTCCTGCAACGCCTGTCCACTGTACAATCGGACTTTGTTACGCAGTTGCAGCCTTCAGACTTAGAAATCTTGTGCCAAGGAGTATTCCATGCGGCAGAATCGTCCGTGCAAGTGAATTTAGTACAAGTACTGGGACTTATTGGTACAATCGTGTGTGACGTTCTCAGCAATAACACCTCTTTAATAAGCGGACCTGCTGGAGAAGCTGTAAAGGTACAGTTAATATCTTTACTAAAGTAATTAAGGTCACTTTTCTTTTTTTTTTTTTAAACTGTTTTTCGTTTTGTTTAGGCTGTTGGACAGTGTTTGCTTAAAGTCTTGGATTTGCCTCCTAGCCAGTCTTCCAACACGTCTGTTGGTGATGCAAATGACTTGTGGTTAAAAGCCGAAGCTCTGGATGCGTTGTTTGACGTTTTCAAGGAAGATGAAATTGATCCGTTGGCGAGGGAACTGGACTTGGTTGGACGCCTTGCACAATTTTTGCCAGGATTCAAGCGACAGGTAACTTTAAACGCGTAGTATAAGTGTTTAAAACAACAACAAAACATTTGATAGGCACATGGAAAGCGGAAGCAATTGGGTGATAATTTCCCCGTAGTGATAACAGCGAAAGAAAATTTGACGCGTTTTATTAAGTATAAAAGCAAGTGTTGATTTGTAATTGTGCGTGATCGGGACATACAGATTTACAGAATTACAAATCACATATCCAGGTAAGTTTCCCTTGTCTAACTTTTTTAAGGCTGGCTTGCGTGAAGTCAAGCTAAACCAATCTGAACGTGAGAATCATCCCTTGAGTCTTTCTTCATAATCGAACAAAATTGCTATTGCTTTTTAGAAGAACGCTAGATAAAAGTGCGCGAATATAGTAATTAGGTGCAAACCAACATCGGTATTATATTTAAACACGTCAATCACAAACGGTTGTACCATACTTCCAGACATTTTAAAGTTTTCTCAGCCTTTTTTTTAAAGAAAAGTATAAAAATAATTCTCAATGTTCTCAGAAAATGCGGGCTTTTGTTGACCTCTCAAGTAGTTCACGAGCTTATTAATAAAACTGTTAAACTAGCATAATAAGGAAACATGCGAGCCATATACCTTCTTGTGTAGCCGATTTTTTTTTAGCTCATTAAAAAACCATCTAGAGCGATTCAGGGTGATGACTTTTGGACATAAATATGCATTGTCGTTCAGAATTTTCAGTACAGAAGAAAAAATGAATGGTAATCTAAAAAAGTTGAAACTGGAAGTTTATAAAAAAAATGGCATGGATGTAGTGATACCAAAGAGTTTTACGCCCTTCTACACAACGTTTTATCATTCGGCGCGCCATTCCGAAAAGCGCAATTCCTTCAAAACTCGCGGTAGTCACCGTTAGTCGAAATCAGAGATACCTGATAAAAGCGTACTGCCTTTGGCCGCGATCAATATCACGCCACAGTATGGCACCGTACCATTCCCGCAACCACAGTCGTGATAATGATAAAACAGTAAAAGTAGCTGTCCTGTGGCGCACAGTATTCCGCGTACAGACAATGAACCTGTTATGTGCGCGTGAGACACTTTAATAACGCTTGCAATAATATATAACCCGAGTTAATTCGCACTGCTGCCCCTAAAAAGCGGTTTTAATTTCCGAGGAGGAGGAGTTCGGCGTTGATAAAGTGAATTGCTGGCGGAGCTCAGATCGCATTCCAGATTTAACGTATCGCTTCCGTGAGCAGCCAAGTCTTTGTGTCGATCGATGGCTTTGGTCAACACACGTAACGCCGAGGACCTTTGCAAACACTCGAACATTACTAATCCATCATAGGACGCTTGCGATTGTGTTCGACTGAACGTCGGATGCGGGCTTGCTGCGACAGTCTCTTCCAAACTTTGCCCCAACCTCTTCGAATACTTTGCGAATGACTTCTCCCGTTCCCAGGACAAATGACTGCCGTCTTCCACTGGCGAATGTGATGGCTGATGGCTGGCGAATGTGATGGAATGTGATGGCTGGCTGGTGATGGATTCGCAGTCTAAATCCTCTTCTCTTTCTTCGAGCCTGGACAGTCTTCCTGTCTGCATCGGCGAGGGGAATTTTTCTACATTCCAGATTCCCTCTTCGGTCTGCTCTTCGGCGTTGCCCCAGTCAGTTCCCATACTGGCAACGGAAGCACTTTCCTGTTGAATGGTCGCAGTAGCCGTTCTTCTTCGAATATTTGCTGTTTTGGGTCTTCCACTCATCTCGCGGAATCCTCAAGTCTCCCTGAAAACAGAAAGAAAAAAAGGCCAGGTCAAGCAAAGAAACTCCGGTTACTGGAAGGGGTTCTGACAGACAATGTTTACCTGTCGTCCGGAGTACGATGTGCAACTGCAGGACTCTACCGACCTGCTCGTCAGGTGTACAGAACGACATTTCCACACCAAACTCTCTCCTCCGGTGAGTGATTTGCCATGCGCATTTCTGTTTCCATCCCAACTTCATGTCTTCTTGCTGTTTTTGCTACCGGGCCAATTAGCAGACTACCGTTGTTGTGTCCGATAACGAACAGACGGGTCTGGTCAAATAATCGTCTTTCTCACGAGTGCTTCTTGCACGTCTGTCCACTCCCCTACAATGGGGATAAAATGACAAGCTAACACTGACAACAAAATATGTCTTAAATTGTCTGCTATAGTTTAGGTGAGATGTCTTTCAGATGCGTTATTTCCCGATTTCTGGTTTGGGTACACATAAAGAGAAGATTATTGAACGACCTTAAATAAGTTTCCATGGTGCTTTCTCGTACCATTGTGTAAGAATGTGCATTTCTAGTAGATTTCCGTTACGGAAATCTTCGCTCATGTTGCTTATGTGAATGTAACAACTGTCTCTGTCCCACGCTGGTCCCAATACTGGTTCATTGGAACCTATAAATGTAGCGTATTCGTATGTGTCGGGGGCGTCCGGGCTCGAGCTTTTGGCCGGGTCAATTCGTCCGTCCCGCTTTGTAAATAGATCGCACTTAGTCCAAATTCTAAATCCTTTTCGGACTTTAGCTTTATCTTTTATTTAAATAACCACAGCCTCTCCTTCTGCCAAAAAGACCCTACCATAAAAATATACCATAAACTATAAAAAAAACCCATTCAATTATTACATATTTGCATATTTCAATTATTAACCTTTCCAGCTGTGGCTGCAATACGTTAATGCATGATTGACACATTGGGACTCCCAATGTGTCAATCATGCATTAACGTATCGGGATGTTTAGCATAGCAGCGTTTGGGTTCGACTGTACTATTGTACTATTGTACAATTTTTCAGAATTAAGAATTGTAACGCTTTTTTAAAAAAATAAATATCCTTAGTCGAATTTATCCCCCGCAAACAGTGTCCTAGCGCAAAGTTTCCTAATCTGTTAGAAAGTTTGTTCCATGACTTTTCTTAGCTCCAAAAATTGGATTATACAATTATGCAAATGAGATGTTTGGCTCCAACCGGAATTCTTTATGTGCTTATATGTTGTACCCAAAACGTTCCCCGTGAAATTGAGTTTCAAAAATGCCATTTTTCTTGTAGGCTGTGCAGTTTTTGTAAATAAAGGCAATAAGCTAGGGAATTTTTGCGTGATTTTTCAAAAAATCCGCGTAAAGGGGTGTGGCCTCCATAAAACGGACGAATCCTATTGGTGGATTGGGCCAAAAAGAGGGTACGGTCTTTTTTCGATCTGGAAAACCGTTTTCTGTTTTTTTTCCATAAGGATCAAGGGGGTAAAATCTGCACGATCAAGGGGGTAAAAAATTCTGAAAAAAATTGAGAGCCTCGCCGCTTTCCCTGTTCCCAACTCCCCTGCTCAGTTTTCTATCCCCGATATTCTAACTAGTGGTGCCGAAGCTTCACAGTTTCAAATGAGTTAGGAACCTTGCCGGGAAGGCATAATAGCCGCGTCGGTTTTGTACCGTCGACTTAAACTTGGAGTTTACCAGACTTTTGCTTATGAGCGTTCGTTTTAGCCTAAACTTTGAAATTTTACCGAAGTCGAATTGGAAAGTCTTGAGTCAAAACGAACGCTTATGGCCAAGGTGAGGTGCAAGTAGTTGACCCTTTTCCGTCAAAAACTGGTACTGGGGACCAGGGGAGTCGCGAGGGGGTTTCATGGGGGTGGGAGACCTTAGTTTTACTTAGTTTTATCGACTGTAGTTGACGATTTATCGACTGTATGATACAGTCGGTAAAATCCTCAACTATTGGGGGGGTGCACACCCAACCCCCACCCCCTCACGACGCCCCTGCTGGGGACATACCCCCCTCGCGACGCCCCTGCAGAGGTACTCATCCCCCCAGGGACAAGAGGAGTCCCCAACCCATACAAATTCCTCCCCGCATTTTCGAGGGGGGGAATTCCCTTCANCCGCAAGAATAAGAGGAGTTACTCCTCACGAAACCCCCCCCCCCATCAGCACCACTGTACCCCTATATCCTGAGAACGCTGCAACCAAATATACACCTATGCCTAATTTATCTCACTAGAGGTCTGCACACAAGTATTAGAATAAAGCCAACAGGTTCTCCAGTTTCGGAAATCCGAGATAAAATGACACTAGTGTGTATTATGGTTTCAAAACGTTCTCGGGAAACGAATGACAAACGGATGTCACTCGAATTCAAAAATGGTAGTTGGATTGTAAATACATTAGTTTAGGTTAGGTTAGGTTAGGTTAAGTTAGGATAGGTTAGGTTAGGTTAGGTTTAGGTTAGTTTAGGTTTGATTAGGTTAGGTTAGGTTAGGTTAGGTTAGATTAGATTAGGTTAGCTTCACGATTCTCATTCGTCAATTCGCCAACGTTGGCGAATTGACGAAAAATGTTGGCGAATCGGCTGTTCCAAAAAATTCAAAAAAGATCTTAATT
>RJJA01000716.1:0-13671 GCA_003724045.1 Lepidurus arcticus | reverse complement strand
AATAGGTTTTCCCTCATGCGTGCGGGAATTGGGAGGGTAAGAGCGAGTGGGAGAATAGGGACGGCCAACCTTACCTTGCAGCTTCGCGAAACTGCTGGAATTCACCGGCGAGTTTGCTGAGGCCTCCGCAATAGCACTGGATACCGACGGTGGGCTGCTCCTCGGTCTTGGAGGTTAGACGGGTACAACAGGGGTGGGGGGTCCTTGTCCCCACGAGTTCACTCCAGCTATTGTGACTTCCCAGATTTAAATATTGGAATAACAATGGCACTTTTCCATATTCTCGGGAGCACGCCTGATTTGATCGATTTACGGTAAATAAAGGTAAGGGGTTTCACAAGGGAAACAGCAGCTTCCTTGAGGACTTTCGGGTGCAACAAATCGGGACCAGGGGACTTTGACGTGTCCAATGGTATAAGTTTCTGTAGCACCATTATCGCATTAATTTCTAGTTGGGGAAAGGGCTCTTCTGAAGTACTAGAATCACCAAATTACATCCAGTTCCCGCGTAAAAACAGCAGAAAAGTATCTGTTAAGCACATTAGATTTTCTATTGGATAAATTATTTGTAAACCAGTGGCTACGTCATGTAGCGGAGGTACAAAACTTTCGCACTTCCTTTTTCCGTTAATATATTTCCAAAAGCTTTTTGGGTTGTCTTTTAAGTTTTTTGCTAGTAAATTTTCTCTTCTATTAGCTTCTTTTCGAGTGGCTTTCCGAACTTTATTACGCAACTGCCGATAAGTTATCTCAAAGGAAGGATTGTCCTTGTTTAATTTTAAGGCATTACAAAATTCCCTCTTTTCCGCTATTAATTTTAACGTTTCTGGAGAAACTGCGACTCTAGTACCATGGTATCTGAGCGGTATTGAGGTGACTTCTACAGACTTCACAATACTAAGAAATTTACTATATAAATCCTCTACAGATTCCAAGGCTTGGAATTCTAGATCCCAGTTAACAGTCGCTAGTCGGCTTCGCATTTCTTCGTAATTACCTTTGTAGTAATTGGGTCGAGGTATTGATTTCCTTTAACTTGGTTAGTTTGCAATGCAAAAGTGATTATTGCATGATCTGATTTACCAACTGGTGATTTCACTTTAACATCCGTTACATTATCTACATTACTGACAAGTAGTAAATCAAGCTGACTAGGTTTGTTTTTTCCACGCATTCTAGTGGGTTCACTAATTAGCTGGTCAAGAAAGCAATTGAGAAACATGCCTTCATGACTAGTTTGGGGTAGGTTTGGATAGCGAAAATTCCAGTTTACTTTCGGGAGATTAAAATCCCCTACAATAACAATACTCCTATTCATATTAGATGTCATTTCCGTGATTTCATCACATAGCGCAATGTCATTTTCTACAGTGCCTTTAGGGCTTCTATAACATACACCGAAAACGTACATATACCTACCAGAGGTCTAATACGTAACCATAATATTTCCTGTCCGACATTCTGTCTTGGGGGAACTGGATGTACCGTTAAATTGTGCTTACAAAAACATATAATACCGCGCCCTGAATCATTATCTAAATGTACCTTAAACGTATTGTACCCTGTCATCGCTAATTCTGCAACTGTAGGCATAAATCTACAATTATTGGGCTTAACTTCTATAATTACTATAATATCTGGGTCATCAATTTGCACAATGAGTTTCGTCTCTTCAATTTTGTTTGGGACAGAAACAGCGTTAAAAAACATGCATTTAAACGCGCATTACGCGTAGCTTTACGTGCTTCAAATTGAATTGCTCACTGCATTGGCGTCAGGTCAGGGTTAATGAAGACTTGCTTTCTAGTTACTTCATTACTGGCGTACCGCAGTTTGCGGGCTGACCTCAGGATTTTATAGCGCTTGTCAATAGAGTCGGGGGAGTCTCTACGTAACCTAACAAGCAGAGGTCGTGCCACTCCATCGGTTCTAGGTTTCCCAATTCTCATTGTCTCAGCAATGTCTTCATTGTTGAGGTGTACACTAAGATCATTCTCAACCGTAAGCTTTATAACAAGCTCTTTATCAGAGTTCCTGCTTCTACTCTCCGGAATGCCAAACACAACAAGATTATTATTTTTTTCCTCCCGAAGCGCTTTTTCTTGTTCAGCTTTCCAAACTACGTTTACCGTGACGTCACAACTTATCGGAGTTTTCCTCTGTTCTTGCACAGGATCGATGGAAAACGTTTGGGTAGTTTTTTTAACCTCCCCGTCCGTTTGCAAAACTTCTCTAAGCTTAAGTTTAAGGTATAATACGTTGCGTTTATTGCAGCTGGAACATTCGTACGTAAGCATAACCGAGCCTGCATCATGAAGCTTGAGTTCCAAGAAAAGGTTTCCATGAATCCCTCTGCATGAAGCATGTTCATACTAGTCACAGAAAAAGCACTTCATCGCCGAATCTTCTGAAGCCTCCAGATGACAGTAACTACAGAGCTGGGTCAGTTTATCCTTTATAAGCTTCTTACGCGCCCCCATTGAAGAAGTTTGATTCACAAATGATTCACAAGCGTAATGATTTCATGACGAGGCGAATTTGGTCGAGGCATTGCGTAGTGATACAAGAGCTTGGTGTCAGGGTCTATAAAGAAGTTTTCAACTTCGAAAAGCCAGGATGGGTGTATGTTTTCTTACCCAGGATTTTGTCCGTGTGCAATATAATAAAGTAATCGTAATAATCGTAATCAAAATAATCAATATAATATCTAGGGTATTATAGGGTAAAGTAAAGTAAAGTAGTATAGGGTAAAGTAATAGTAGTAGGATAGGGTAAAGTAATAAAATTCTTTTCTTCAAGGCGGGCTAGGGTGACTATCTCGTCAAATCCCAAATCTTGATCGCCGAGGGCTCGTCGGACAAGGGGTTTCAGAGCTACGTTCAGGCCTCTGAGGAAGGCTGATTTATTAATTTCCTCAATCGCGGTCGCTGCACTGGTGTCGCATTGGTTCAGACGTTGATAAATTTTATCGTGGTGATCTCGGGAATGGGAGAGCAATTTCTGTGCGTATTGTGCGACCTTCTCTTTTGAGCTTTGGGTGGGAGGTTCTTGCACGTTCTCCTCTGGGTAATAAAAACGTGTTAGAAAAGATTCGCGAAAGGAATCCCAATTTGTTTTTGTGGTTCCGTCTAACATTCGGTAGAATATCAAAGCTTCTCCGTCTAGCCTCCCATGGATGGCACGGAGTATTCTATCGACATCATTGGGATAGCTGCTCCATTGCATGCTGAGTGAAATAAGCCAATCTTTGACATTTGGCCCACCATGGTATTTGGGGACTTGACCCAAAATAGCAATGATGGATTCACTGCTACGGACGAGGGAAGGGGTAGTCGGACGGGGAAAGGTGATTAAATTAGAATCACGTAAAGCGAGAGGTTGCCCTAGAAATGTGAAACAGGGGGCATTCGAACGGGTGATGCCAGTGGTAGACATCTTAGGTGCAGCAAGGGGTGCGGACGTAGATGTAAATGGAAGGGGTGGGAGATTGAGAAGGGCGGTTGTAGAAGTACTAGGGTTACCTGTGTGCACTGGATTGCCGCGGGCGTCCATGATGTCACCCAGTCACCCAAGCGAGACGATGGAGAACTAACTTCACCATCACTGTGACACAAGAATGGCCGTTTGACTCACTGGTCAAGGTGCACCAAAATCTCACAAAACTACACTTAATGATTTATCGGTTTAGAGTAACTCGTGGTCTGGAACCAAAATGTCAATGCTTCACTTAAATGTTTTTAATGTGCGTCAAGTTAAGTAAAAATACTAATGAAATAACCAAAAGCCTAAAAACCAATCCTAACGACTGCGCCAGTTGTAAGAAAGTGTTCTCACAAATTATTATAGGTTCTTTTTTGCAGAAGGAGAGGCTGTGGTTATCAGGTAGAATCTAAGTAATAGGACTTGGACTAAGGTACCCGTGGACTAAGGTAACCGTGGACTAAGGTAACCGTGGAGAAAAGTTTAAGTCCTTAAAGAACATAGAATTCGGTCTGGGGTAACCGCAGAATAAAGAGTCCGAAAAGGACATTGACTCTGAACGGTTAACAGGTTAATTTGCACACTACAATAGATCACGACACCAACAAGATGACCAACAAGATGACACCAACAAGACGACACCATCTAAGCTAAGGCGACTGTTCTCCACTAATGATAAAGACCAACTATCTAAATTGATCTCCAACCATCAGCGGAGAAAACAATAAGCTAACGAGCACTTCATAAGTGTGGGTGGTTCGTATTGGTTCACATCGTATTCGTATCGGTTTCGCGGTATTGGTTCACAGGAGGGACATGGGAGTACAGTACATTCTCAGATAGAAATCCTGTGCGTACGAACAGGATGGAGTGCAGGGAATCCTGTGGCTTCGCACAGGATTTATATGTTTGGTTAGGTTAAGTTAGTTTAAGTTAAGTTAAATTCACCTAAACTAACCCAGCCTAACCTAACCTAACCAACCTAACCTAGCCTAACCTTACCTAACCTAATTAGCCCAATCTAACCTAATTAACCTAACCTAACTTAACCTCACTTAACTCAACTTCTGTAAACGTGTAACAGCACACCAGAGCCGTGTGCCAAGTCTCTCAAACCTACCACACGAGATATAGTGGTCCTAAATCATGTGTGTACGAACATGATGAATACAAGGAAAGGATCCTGTCTGAGAATATGTTGAGGGAGTAACAGATTTTGGGGGCGACGTCTTGTGGGAGAGGAGAAGAATAAGTGGGAAATAGAAAAACAAGCGGGAGTACAAACTCACATTCTTACAAGTGCTATCGAAAGAAGAATTGCAAAAAAAGATACGAACTGGCGTGACGCTATTTCTCCTGGAGAAAGACTTGCAATGACTTTGAGGTACTCTATAAGCGTTGCTAATTCGTTCTCGTAAATGAATTTCTTTAGATATCTAGCATCTGGAGACATCATGTACACAGTTGCGGATAACTTTCGAATTGGATACACAACAGTTGGTAGTATAATTGTGGAAACATGCAGCGCCATTTGGGATGTTCTTTCACCAACATACTTAAAAGAGCTGACCAAAGAAGATTGTCTTGTCATAGCACGCGGAGTTTTTTAGTTGTGGAATTTTTCCCAACTGTGTTGGCGCAATTGACGGAAAAAATATTGTCGTACAGTGTTTTGACAATACAGGTAAACGATTCCGTTGTTCTCAATTTATTATTTTGCAGTTAACAATCATAATTTAGGTTCCTTGTCCTTTAATCGGAAGGGGTCGTTCAGCATCGAGTTCCTAGCAACCTATGACGCAAACTAAGGTTTTACAATGGTATATATTGGCGCATGGGGTAAAGAGCACGACAGCACTATATTCTGCGAATCTGCATTTGGACATAAGTTTTTGAATAACCAACTCGAATGGCTGAAACCAAGGAATGTACCGCTTTCGGACAAAACAGCTCCCTTCGTGATCCTCGGCGACGAAGCATTCGGACTAAAAGAAAATTTACTTCGACCCTATCCTGGGTTAAATTTGCCAATAGAAAAAAGGATTTTCAATACCTAATTTTCAAGGGCCCGGCGGGTCATTGAAAACGCATTCGGAATTCTTAGCACACGTTGGCGAATTTGACAAAGCTGCAGTTGTCCTACACAATTTTATAAAAACGAAAGATCAGGATACTGCCCGCATAGTTTCACAGATGGAGAAAATACTGACGGTGTACTTCGTCCTGGGATCTGGAGGCGCGAGAATAACTTGCAGAGGGCAAATATAACTTCTGCTCCAAGGTCTACATATGCCGCAAAGTGTGTAAGAGAAACGTTTAAAGATTATTTCGTGAACGAAGGGCCAGTGCCGTGGCAAGACGCAATGGTAAATTGATTTCTCCCCCAAAAAATCTTACAACCAGCATTGAGATATGGTCGTTGCTGGCCTATATGTTTTTATAGAATACACTGACATATAATCATGAGCTTTTTAACTGAGATAAAGTTAGTCTTTATACATAACAATATAAAAACGGTCTTCAATGCTGATGACGTTTACGGTATTTTTAAAACAGAGTAGAACTTTATCAAACGAAAAGTATTTATACAGTATGCCTAATAGATTGTATGCAAATATATATAGTATGCACACGGATTGAAACACGAGGGGATGTTATTTTTTATTGAGCTTTGGGCGGAGTTCCGGAAAACTTATAACCTGCCCTATGTGAACACCTCTGACGGAATCCGGACGAAAAAAAGCGTAAAGAAAATAATCGTCTGAAAAAACGGCCTGTCGGGGAGAGCATTCAGTGTTTAGTTGAAGGTAACTGACGTACAAACCTGTACGAGCGCGACTTGTACGAACCGACGTACAAACTTGTTAGCAATTAGGGGAAAGATGTCAAGAAAACGAACCAAGTTGGGTCTAGAAAAGGTGAATAGATTTCGGCTTGGTTATTAAAGGATTATGTTACGGCTCGAACGACGCTTCTCACACGTAACACTATAGATTCGAAGTCGGGTTTTCGTGGTATTATACGACTTTCTATTTTAACTGGATAAAACAAGTCACTAAACAATTAAAAAGACGGACGGGAACGCAGATCAAAGTCAGATCAGATGAAAACACGGAAACGCAGTTCTTAACATCCTGCTTGAAAAATTGCATATGAAAAAATTATGTGCGCCATGGGTGCCGCGATTGCTCAGTCTTGACCAAAAACGCACGCGAGTGAACGTTTCAACGGAGTTTGGCGATGATGAAGGACTTTTGGCGTCGATTCGTGACTTTAGATGAAACTTGGATTCATCACTACACTCCTGTGACAAAAGAACAGTCAAACATTTTGCCCGGTGAGAGTGAGCAGTCAAACATAATGCCCGGTGAGAGTGCGCTGGAGAAGGCGAAAACTGTTTTGTCGGCTGGAAAGGTGACGGCCAAAGTTTTTTGGGACATCCAAGGAATTATCCTAAGCCGTGTTTTATTTGCCACAAGACAAGGCTTTTTTCCCTAAACTTTCCAAGACAGCCAAGGGAGTCGTTTTATTTGACTTGACTTGGTGCTTAATTGCCGTTTCATTTGGAACGCGTTAGGGAAAGGGAACAAGTTTAGGGAACAAGTTAGGGAACAAGTTGGGGAAATTTAAGGAACTAGCTTTTTCGGGAAGTTCGGCTTGTCGTTGCCCTGCCCATTCGCGTTCTAGTGCTTCAGTTCGTGTTGTTGTTGTGTTGCGTATATTTAAATAAAATGGCCTATTATGGAGTTTATTAGCCGTGTGGTTGAAAATGAGGTCCTGCACGTGTTTCCGAATTTAAATAGGATTACGTATCACTTAAAATGTATTTATTACACTTTAGTTATTAGGTGGAAAAGATACATATCCGTCTATGGCTTTGGTTCAAGCTCAACATTTAGAGCATTTGTTAGTGCCTGACCTGCCTGTAGGTGCAAGGGTTCAACCAGAAGAAACAGCAGTATTTTTTAAGCGATGGTCAGGTAAATGCGACAGTTGAAGCATTTCGTCAGCTGTAATTAAAAAGCCGACAAAGGCGAACTCCATGCAGTCAGACACAATTATTGCAGTCAAACTCAGATTTATAGATTGCGGTAAATTTGTTTCTCGGGAAGAAATATGGATATCCAGTTCTTTTAAAGAACTCGATGATGCAGCAACTGTATTTTTTAATGTGTGAAAAATAATTAGATAAGCTTGCATTCCGTGAAAGTGAATCAAATAGTTCATTGAACATTGCGCGTTCTAGTCGGAAGTGGCTTTTGAATTGCTATCTGCAATACAAGGATATTACAATGGCTGCTTGGTGAATTTAATAATTGTACCGTTGAAAGCTGATCAATAATGACATCAAAATCATGAATTCTGACTTGTATAGTGGGGGAAATGAAACCTGATTAGCTTTGTATTAAAGTATTCAAAATATTTACCGACTCTTCACGTTCATCAAACAATGACAGCACTGGTAACACCATGGCAATATTATTTGTCGATTCCAGAAGCAACTTAATGCACTGGATTAGTAAGAGTTGTATTTTTAAGGACATGGTGTAGTGGAACTCCTTATGGCGCTATAGCATGGCAAACTTTAGGTACACCATTCTCAGTCCCTTTGCAATATAATCAAATTGTATTGTGACAGTAATGAGGAGTATTTCTTTTTTAATTGATCTGTGTTGATACTTTTTAATATTTGGCTTCCATAAATTTTTTACCTAGAAGAACATGTTAAAATATTGATATATAAAAAAAACGAACCCAGATTTATCGAGTTAAATATTAGGATATTTTTAAAGAAAGAATTTTTCAATTATCTCTTACTGTTTACTTGAAAGATGTACCTAAAGTTTATGAAATTCGGATGAGAAATTGTGCTGCCACTTAGAAAATAATGGTCAGGCAGGAAACTGCATAGCTTGTGCTGAACTCAAGAATGAGCATGAAAAGGAGCTACCGTAAAAGTAGGGGGAAGGATATGACAGGTCACTAATTGGATTTGCTGAAGTCTAGGGTACAAATACCTTGTGGCGTTTTACCCTTTTCTTTTATTCTGAGTGATTACAAACTATTTACAGGCCGAATTAAATTGAAGGGAAAATGATTTTCTGAAATTCCTAACGTGCAGGTTTCAAAATGAAAAATAAAATAAAACAGACCAAGTTATTTCTTTTGGATGACAAACCCCCGTCAATTATTCATATTATCTTACAAACCCAATCACACACAAAAAAACTGTCTTTTACTTCGTGCCGTTAGTTGCGGGCTACGACTTCACAGCAAGCGTAACCCGCATGGTCAGAACCGCCTTTTGTGGTCCCATTGCAAGGGGACATCCGATGGTTTCGGCACGGCTACGGCATTGGTGAAAAGTGGTGGAGCACATTTCTCTTTCTCCCAGAAAATGTCATCTACTCTATGATGTCATCTATAACATTAATTTTTTTCGTTTTGAAACCTTACTAATTCTTCTATAATTTATTTATTTTTACTATCTGATCATCCATATGTAAGAATGTGATTTTGTACTCCCGCGTGCTTTTGGTTTTCCCACTTATTTTCCCCCTCTCCCACTAGATTTCGCCCCAAAATCTGTTACTCTCTTGTCCCTCCTGTGAACCAATACCGCGAAACTCCTTTCGGTATGAACCACCCACACTTATGAAGTGCGAGTTAGCTAATTGTTTTCTCCGCTGATGTTTAAAGATCAATCGGGAGAGTTGGTGGTTAGCCGTGGTGGGGAGATGGTCTTTATCATTAGTGGGGAGCAGTCGCCTTAGCTTAGAATCTTGTCGGTGTCGTGATCGATTGTAGTGTACGAATAAACCAGTCGAACCGTTCAGAGTCTATGTCCTTCTCGGACTTACCTTTTCTTTGAACACTTTTCCCAACCCCTACGCTTTGATCAACGTCCCCAACAATCATTTCTTCGACCCCAAGGTCCACCGCAATATTCCCGTCAACAACCCTCTAACTTCCGCCACCAGGGTCCTTCGCAAGATTCCCATCAGCAATCCTTCTATCTCCACCCTCATGGTCCCCAGGGTAATAATCCTCAGTCTCCTCGTAATCCGGTTGACAGGCGTAATGACAATGTTCCTATTTGCAAATATTGTCACAACCATGGCCATATCGTGAAAACTTGTCCATTCCTCCAAGACACCCTAGCCAAAAATTGGGGAACCAGACCGTTTTTGGAGCAAATACAAAAAACTAAAAAGGCTTTAGCCCGCAAAAAGACCTCGCCTCCCCGGTTTCAAAACCAACACCTTTCCCCAATTATCCCTCCGCCTCCCCAATTTCGTCATAACGAAGACAATAATGCCAGCTCATCTGTTTATTTTAACAATGTAGTCGCAGAAGTGTCCACTGGTATTAAGACTCCCGAATTAAAGTCAGAAGTTGGCCAATTCTCATACTCAGCTCTCGTCGATTGTGGAGCCGGAGTATCGCTGATGAAAGAATAAGTGTACGAGAACCTAAAACGTAGTGGTTTTGCCCTCAACCATGTCCCCTCCACCATCCGCTTATATTCAATTCTAAATGCGGAATTGCAAACTAAAGGAGCCGTTCACGTCGAAATCGGCCTAGCAGGACGAAGATTTAGACACGATTTCGTCATTAGCCCCACATCAATTGTGACATCGTCTTGGGGATAGACTTTATTTGTCGGCACGAGTTGGTTATAGATGGAAAATTGCAACTTGTAATTTTCCGTAACCCCTCTTACCCTCCCCGAAAAGAAGACGATGCCCCACCACTATCATTACCCTACCATTGCCCTACCGTCGCCCCACGTGCCACCCCAGTGTGCCAACCCCCCAACCAAACCTCCATAAATCCTCCCCTCTCAACCCCCCACCATGTTACCCGTCAACTAGAGCTATTACCTGGCCTCATTAACTCTCCCAAACAGTCAGACAAACCCATGCTACCCTTACAATCCGACGACCCCAGATGTGCCTGAAATTGCGCATATTGAAAAACTCAGGCACCGTGTGTTTCTAGAAAAAAATATCTCCGTTCTGCCCTATTCCAGTCGAACCGCTTACGGGAGAATCGAGACCCCTAAACGAGCGGAAAATCCCACTCGATTTATCCCACGCTTCGGGAAAACTGGCATTCTCGAACCCGCTGATTTGCTACGACTTAATGTCTAGTTATGGTGGTAACTGATGGCACTACAAAAATCCCCATCTTAATCACCAATCAGTCGCATGAAATCCACCAATTTACTGCGACCGATTTCATTGGTACTCTTGACTTTACTCTTTACTCTGGGTCCCTTTCCAGTTAACCATGTTAATATAACTCGTCAATCTGAAATTCCTGATGAGTCTTCCCGCTCATTTAACCCCGAAATGTTTAATATCAGTAACCACATTTCCCCCGAGCAAAAATCCAAATTGCTCGAACTTCTCGAGGCAAATTCCGATATCTTCGCCCAAAACGACATGGATATGGGACAAACTTCTGAGGTCCGACATGGAATTGATGTTAAGGGAGTCAAAGCGTCAAATTCACCTTGGGGATCCCCAGTCCTATTAGTCGATAAGAAGGAAGGAACTAAACGTTTAGTGATCGACTATCAGAAGCTTATTGCGATTACAAGAAAATATCAGTATCCCTTGCCAAACATCCACGAATCTTTCAACCATGTAGCTAAATCCAAATATTTTTCCCTGTTTGACCTCATCAACGGCTTTTGGCAAATTGAATTGGAACCAGAAGATCACGACAAAACATCTTTCTCGTCTCCCTACGGACACTACGAATTTAACCGTATGCCTTTCAGACTTTGTGATGCCCCTGCCACTTTCCAGCGATTAATGAACAACGTACTTAGAGGCTGAGTAAACAAAATCTGCCTAGCCTATATCGACGACATAATTGTTCATTTGAAACCTTTGAGGAACATTTATAACGCTTGAATCTGGTCTTTAAACGTTTACGTGATGCAGGGCTAAAACTAAAGCCTTCAAAATGCGAATTGTTTAAAGATCGCATCAAATACATTGGTAAATTTGTCTCCCAAAACGGAGTTGAACATATCCCGATAAGATTAGCGCCATAGTCGCATATCCCACCCCCACTAACGTAAACGAAGTCCAAACTTTTCTGGGAATTGCTGGTTATTATCGACGGTTTATCCAAGGATTCTCTAAAATTGCAGCCCCTCTCCACAAGCTAACGGGAAAAGACGCGGAATTTAAATGGGATACAGAAGAAGATGAAGCCTTTTTAAGACTCAATGGTCACTTAATGAACTGGCCCATCCTTTCCTTCCCAGATTTTGAACAACCCTTTTTCCTCCATACTGACGCTTCGGATTTCGCCGTTGGAGCTGTTCTCGCTCAAGTTCAAGAGGGGAAAGCGGTTGCCATTGCCTATGCCAGCCGCCTGTTAAACAAAGCTGAAAATAATTACGCAACGACGGAGAAAGAAGCTCTGGCAATCGTTTGGTCTGTCAAACACTTTAGAACCTTTCTTTGTGGTCGACATTTCTCCGTTTACACTGACCATAATTCCCTCAGATGGTTAATGTCCGTAAAAGACTCTTCGCCTCGCCTAATGCGTTGGTCATTAACTTTAGCAGAATACGATTACGACATACAATATCGCCCAGGACGTCTAAACAAAAACGCTGACGCTCTTTCCCGCATAGTCTTACCATCCTGTTCAGACCATGAAACTGTACAGATTAACTCTGCAACACAGGATGCAATGCTCCAGTTCATAGAGCTATCCGAAACTCAGCTTCGGAAAATCCAATATGCTGATTCCTACTGCAGACCACTTTACGATTATATTGCACACGGACAAAATCCTGGGAAAGAAAACCAACACCCATCCTGTCTTTTCGAAGTTGAAAACTTCTTTATAGATCCTGACACCAAGCTATTATATCACTATGCAATACCTCGCCCAAATTCGCCTCGTCATGAAATCATTACCCAATTAGTCATACATCAAGCACTTGTTCCCTAAATTTTAAAATCCAATCATAACCATGAATTAGCCGGACACCTCGGTATTTCAAAAACGTTTACCGAAATCCGTGGAGGAAAATGGAGGAAAATCTTTTGGAGGAAAATGTTTAACGATGTGGAGAAATATTGCAATTACTGTGATGTCTGTGCCCGACGAAAACCACCCACCCCACAAATAAATGTCCCTCTCGGAACCATCCCACCTGTTCGTGGACCATTTCATCGAATCGCCGTTGACGTTTTGAACAAGGGAATCGGCGGAATAAGTCCGAAATAGGAAATTTGGGCGTAACTGTTTATTTGGGAGTAACTGTTTATTAGCACAATGCAAATGTGGAAGGGCCCAGGGGGGAGGAGAGGCCCAAGGCTAGTGAAAGCTTTGAGTCCCGCTGAGGAACTGACAATCTTATCAATTTAAAAGGAAAACAATCTACATATGTGTGGGTGAAGCATAGATAATAAAGGCGTAACGGTATTGGGTGTAAGCGGACCAATCAGATGCACGTATGGATACATGCATGTGGTGGGCGACATCTAACAGGAAAAGATTGGGGAGGGAGACACCTAACAGCGACAGTGGAAAATAGGCGCAAACAAGCGTGAGTATAACAACCACAATGTTACATCACATCCCACAAAATAAAAACTACGTCCCGGAGTAAAAAAAATAAACATGGGGGAAAAAAATAGAAAGATAACACGAAAACAACCAAATTATTTGAACAATATTTGTTCGAAAGCTACCAGACGAAAGCTTTTACGATTTCGGACTACAATCTTATAGTTGTAGTCAATCGTCTGACCTCGAGGTCTAGCTCTGAATTTTGAGCCATCAGATCGTTCAACTCCTTGATCAAATTCTTCTGGGTCTCTAGGAGGTTAGCAGTACGTTGGTTCAAATCTCTTTGTTGTTCGATTTGGGCTAGGCCATTCTGGATATTGAAGTAACTCCATAGTTTGTATACACAAAAGACGAACAAAGTGAATTGCACTATAAAGAAAACTATTCCAGCCGCAAGGAAGGCGTTGAGTCGCGTAGAGACAAAGTGTTGAGTTTTGGAATGTTCATCCAAGTAAAGTAATTTCTGTTGGGCGACGGCTTCCTTCATTTTAGCGGCGGATATTTTACAGTCGTCGGTGACGTTAACTTGGGCCAAAAGTTCCTTAATCTGCGGTAGTTGGTGGGGCTCGAATGGGTTCAGCGTAG
>RJJA01000715.1:0-15387 GCA_003724045.1 Lepidurus arcticus | reverse complement strand
TACCAGTAAAAACTTTTATTTCAGTGCTGCAGCCCAAGGAACAAGTTGAGAGTGCTAAAAAGATATTCACCGTTTGAATGTACGAAATTAAGATCTTTTTTTGAATTTTTTGGAATAGCCGATTCGCCAACATTTTTCGTCAATTCGCCAACGTTGGCGAATTGAAGATAGGGTTGGACACCCCTGGCTTATATCGTACCGACTTTAGTCCGTGCTTGGGAGGGTGGGATGGTGAGCCTAGCTCTGTTCTCGCCATAAGGGGCTATAGAATTTTGGGGTGGTACTGGGGGAGGGAGAGAAGCGAATTTTACCGCCGGGCAAGAGCATACCTCGGAGAAATCTTTCAGGGGGCTAACATTCCTGGTGTTCTGGTCTTTTTAAAGCTCAAGCTAGTCTGTAGTTGCGTTGGATAATTTACAAGCTCGATCACAAATACTTTTTCTTCGCGCCGCGACGTACGGCCTCCGCTGTACCCCGTGAAGCAAGCGTTACCCGCAAAGTCAGGCCCGCTTCGCGCTGTCTCATTGCCTGGGGATGGGCTCTCGACTGCGAAACCGACCCGAAACTTGCCCAAAGGCTCCTAGGCGCGGGTCTCGGCCCGGCAGGACGGCAAGCTACGGCGTTCGGGCAATGTAAATTATCCAAAGCGCCTAGATACTAGCTTGAGCATTCAAAAGAAAGATAATGGTGTCGACCCTATAAATCGAAGGTCCGATTCTGAATGCGCTAATAGGTAAAGGTGCTAGGCCTCCGGCCAACTGTCCTCCCATGTTATAAGGATAGGAAAATTTGAATTTTGGAGGAACGGGGCGGAGCTAAGAACAACTAAATAAT
This sequence comes from Lepidurus arcticus, assembly GCA_003724045.1. Lineage (NCBI taxonomy): Eukaryota > Metazoa > Arthropoda > Branchiopoda > Notostraca > Triopsidae > Lepidurus > Lepidurus arcticus. Next base: position 14,553 of record RJJA01000715.1, on the reverse strand, counting down.
TAATTACTCGGTTAATATGCATAATTGACAGGGGTTCTTCGGCCAGAACACTTCATTTGGTCTCCTCTATAACATATTTTTTTCCGTACTTTAGTCCCCCTTTAACATAACAGACAACATCAACACACGCTTGATCACCGTCATTCAACTACACAGCCATCTACCAGAACCACAGAACACCGCGTCATCCACAACTCACAGGGACTCCCTGGCACAGCTTATATGACAGTTCATCCTGTCGTCTTGTTTTTTTAAATAACCACAATTGCTTTGTCTTCGGTAGCGCTATGTGCGGAGCAATGTTTCGTGACCATGGTACATTTACAGGAAGTACAAACGAGAATATCGGTAGTAACAAAAGCAGTCATGGCATCGTCTGTGAACACAATGGAATTACATATCAATTGTTGTTTGCGTACCCTATGGGGCGGAATATTTTTTCGTTTATTGCCATACGATTGTATGCAATTGAACGCCCACATTCAAAAGATTTTCCTACAGCCTGTTCAATGGCAAGATGTTCAGCAACCAAGATCTTTCTAACCTCCCCTTTTCCAACGCACTCAGTAGGTAAGCAGTCCTGAGTATAATTGTTTGGAAAGATTCGAAGGCATCCCGAATATAGTCAGAGGAAAGTGGTACGAAAACAGACGTATACTTAAACAGTAGTTTTTGCGTTAAAATAGAAGATTTGAATTGGGATATATCGTGTGCCTGAAAACATCGTTTTGACCTCCTATCACGTGCAGGCGCATCGCACACACCCAACAAGACATATTACTGTCGAAGTTCGCTTGCTCCCGTTGGAGTCTGTCCATTCCAGACCTAAGCGATCGCGCATCTCGTCGACAAATGGTTTCAAAACGGTGTTTCCTCTCTCTGGGTTTTGGTTGCCAAAACAAAGAGTATGTAATATAGTGCCGTCGATGTTTTGCCTTGGAACGGTATTTCATTTACTGTAACAATGATAGGCCACACAGAGAAACCGGATGATTTGAAGATCGGAACACCATCGAAATTAAAAGCGATTTTAAAATTGTCTCCCTCCACTATTGAGCCAAGTCTGCAGTTCTTCTCTTCCGTATTCGTTTCCAGTAACAATTTCGCTGAAGGAACCATCAGATCTGATCCCACCAGGGATCGGACAAGACCGACTTTTCTCAAGGCCAAGACCGGTGTTGACTCGGATTAGCATTTGATCTATCGGAATAAAAGGAAGAGAATTAAATTCAGTGATACTTCTTATTTATTTTCACAATAATCGACAACATTTTGCTCTGTTACCGTTACCAACAGCAATTTAAAGTTAGCCAAATCAAATATGTATAACAAACCTAAGGTACGTCGAAGTTGTGCCAACCGAGTCTCGAAGATCTATTTGAGCTGGACCGAATTTGCACGTCGCAACCCATTTAAGCCTTGATGAATCACAGTAAGAAAAGTCTTTATACCCGAATTCGATGACCGAAGGTATTTTTGATGGCACGGTTTTGACTTCCATTTGCATTTGATGTAGGACTAATACTAAACTTTCTCGGCACTTTGGGTTACATACACAGAGCAGTGAAAGAAGGTATACCTCCTGGGATATTTTTACATTTTAAGGGAAATTCCCCGGAATTTCGCGATACAGTGCCTTTTATTTCACGACTCATGACCTCATGAGTGAAATTCCTATCAAATAGATTTAACCCTAGAAGCTTTAAAATGCCCTAGGATTAGAAAGTGAAGGGTCACTTGGTTATTACGAAATGAAACTCAGTAAACGTATTTTCCCTTATCACAGTAAGGATTAGGCCAGTATTGGAGAAGAGGCAGTTACCAGTACACATACACTTGGGAAAGACTATTGTAATGTGTATATCCGTAAACATCTCTTCACAAGAGGGAAATTAAGGTAGTCACGATTGGGGCTTATATGTGACGTGAGGTTCCAGGACTAGTCAATGGATCTCGTTTTCTGTTAATACATGGATCCCGTTTTCTCTTGTTCTTTCCCTAGAACGTCCAGAGTGCTTGCTTTAGATAGGTTCTGAGGCAACCAGAATACAGTCGTCACAGAGGGGGACGAGTCGACTCACTACAAGTCCAATTCACTACAAGCCCCCTTTCACCAGCTTTCACTCATCTTTGACAACTCACTACACTATAGTATGTCATCTATTCCTATAGGCAGTGACAAACTCAACAACGAGTTGTTGTTCTGTTCCATTTTATCAAAAACTTCAAATATTTCCTTTTTTGGTCTCCGATTGTGCCTAAATTCCGTATTTGTTGTGTTCCATTGTATCTAAAAATTTCTAATATTTTTATTATGAATGCTTAGTGAAGTGCGAAAATGCTCGAGCAAAACAGAATATTACAGTCAATATAAAAATAGGAAACAAAAATTCTTTCTTCTTGGTATTTAAGTCGAACCTTGCCATGTGTTGAAATAAAATACTGTAGCGAATGCATTATAGTGAGTTGTCACTGCCTAGGAATAGACGACATACTCGTGTAGTGAATTGTCATGTCGTGAGTTGTCAGCGTGGTGCTGTTGGAGTGAGTTGTCAAGGACTAGTGAAAGCTGGTGAAAGGGGGCTTGTAGTGAGTTGTCAAGGACTAGTGAAAGCTGGTGAAAGGGGGCTTGTAGTGAGTCGTCTCTTACCCGTCACCGAGAATTCGAACGAGAACCATCGCCTTACTCGTTTTATTTGTGATATATGTGCATTATTTTTCAGACATTCCGCAACACTTAGGTTTATTTGTAATATAACGTGTATTTTAGCTCATAAATTATGTTTCGTGCTCGAGTTCAATAAGTTAAGTTGCACTGGGCTGTTTTTGTGTCGCACTTGGGTCATTTGTGATTTTAAACTTTTATGTTTCGATTGATTTAATGGAGTTCGCCACTCAGTGTCTTGGAGTCAATAATGCTCCATATGTCTGTTTAATGTAAAAAAAAGAAAGACGATAAGTGGACGTTCTTAAGGTTAAGTTAATTTTTTTTTTACTTTGACCGGTGCTGTGCAGTTTGATGCTGACACGCTAGCAGGCCAGTCGCATTTCAAGACTTGGTTGTTCCAGTATAAGCCGCCTGGGCATACTTCCGCCACTAGTTCACCATTAATGCACCAGAAATACTATACAAGAAAAAAACAATCAAAGAAATATGAAGAAAATTATTGAAGTAAGGTGAAAACTTACTTTATGACATTCTGGATGAGGCCAGAAACGAGTTCCTGTGCTGCAGTCAACGGAAACAGAGCTAGTAGGGGGATTTACGGCGGGTTGTGTGGTACCCGGAGGTGCGGTCGTGGTTGTAGTGCTTGGCTCGGGTTCCGGAGCAGGTTCTGGTGTAGCTTCTGACGCGGGTTCAGGTACTGGCGTAGTCGTCGATGTCGTTGTTGTGGTTGCCGTGGTGGCTTCTGTTGTCACTGGAGCTGGTTTTGAAGTGGTGGGTTTAACTGGAGACAAAGGTCGAATGTTTGCAGGTGGTTTCAACCAGTCAGCCTTAAAAATTGGGAAAGGAACCGTTAGTTAAGCACCACTTAACGATTAATGTATATGTTTGAAGGTTCGAATCGTTCGATTCAAGGTGTGGGTCGGTATAGTTAATTGAACTTACTCTGTCGTCGTTGATTACTTGAGGTTCGGGCACAACGTAATCCTTCATGCCGTTATTAAGTACTGTCATGAGTGGATTGACTCCATCGCCGCACAAATTGCGGAAATCATCCATGTCGATAGCCCAGGTCATGGCTCCTCCATAACCCCTCGATTTGATGAAGTCCATTTTGATTTTCAGAGAGTCCGCATCTTCGTATCCGATCCATTGATTTCCTTTGTGGCAGTAAGGTACTTTTCCGTGGTCGTCGTACTTCTTGGACCACCCCCCTGCAGGTTTAACCAATTCTTCGCAAATCTTGAATGAAATAATAATAGTTTCACTTTCTTGCTCAATAGAAAAGAGATTCGTAAGATTTGATTCAGCGATTCATTCTAGAATTTACCTCGTAATAAGAAATAAAGCCAGAGGCGTTCGTATAAGGCCCAGGAGCTCCTCCATTTGCCCATTTGACGATATAAGCACCCAAGCCGTTATTGTTGGGATCGCTCAAGGTAAAACTACGTCCGTAGAAAGCAGTACCCACGATCAATTTGTCACGTGGGCAGTACCTCTCCCATAACTTCAGACCATCATCCTAAGCAAATCGTAAAAATGTGTCATTTAACGGTTTCCAAATTGGCAATTTTCCCTCAAATTAGTCGGGAAATAAGTTACTTACCACGTTGAGGGTTTCGTATGCAAATTGATCCAAACCGGGTCGTTTGTATAACGGTGTGTGCGTGTCAGCGTAACCCACCCAGTTACCGCGCAGATCGTAGCTCATGATGTGAATAGCATCCAGAGTTCTAAATCATTTTAGATGTTAACTTACGACTATGGGAGCCGTTTTCTTTTTTTAAAAATAACTTACTGGCAGAGTTCGTATGTGTAGTAACCTTCATCCAAACGGAACTTTGCAACAGGAACAGCTAAAGTGATCTCCCAGTTTTTGTTTTGGCCATCAAAAGCAGCGCGCAACTCGTAGACGAAAGCCATGAAGTTATTTTTGTCACCAAAAGTACCTCCGCGATCAGCAGCTCCAGGGTACTCCCAATCCAAATCGAACCCATCAAACCCATAACGGTTCATGTACTCTGCATTATACATTCATTTCATATTGAATTTACATTTTCTTTTCTTTTGGTTGACAGTTCGTTAAAACGTACCGACTACGCTACGGATGAAAGTAGTTCGGCGTTCGGGGATGGATACCAGTTGCGAATACTTTTTACCACCTTCGCCCCATCCTCCGACAGCGAGTTGAACCTTCAAGTACGGGAATTTTTGTTTGAGTGCGACGAACTTGGCAAAACCGCCATTATCTACGTCTCTCTAAGGAAAAACCACGTTGGGTACTGTTCGATTTTGGACATTTTATTTTGTTAGCAATGTTTACCTCAGGATCCAAGACTAAGACTTCCCACGTGACGTTACTCACGCCAACAAAGGAATAAACACCATGGGTACAAAGATCACCAGGAAAGTCATCGATATCATAACTTCCAACACCTTTTGAAGGAAAGTAAAAGTTGTCAGGCATGGTAATACTTTCAACTTTTCGATGAAAGGGAGTCGGCGAAACTTACCTTGACGATAGACAGCCCAGTTGCTGAAGTAACAGACTCGTCTGGCCGCTCTAGGATGAGGGGCATTCTTAATCAGCTGTTCGTAAGTGACTATAAAAGCATTAAAGCATTTCAAGTAATTGAACTAGTTGAAAATGTTTCAAATGTTTAGATGCTCGACTAACTTACGTGCGTTTTTAGGGGCAGACGGCTGAGCAGCATAAATTAAGCTGGCAGAAAGAGCTAGAAGTAGCACTGAAATGGTAGGAACTGCGTTGTACATTTTAAAGAGTTAAAGGGACCTCGTGACTTAAAGTCTGGAAACGAACTCTGAGATGCTCAGAGTCCGTGCTGCGAGTGTGAATGTTTAGGTAACGAGTTGTCGTGCCCCTTTTATTCATTTTCCTTATAACAGGACTCATCACGCCTATAAATCTACAAGGGGCATCTAAACTGGTTTCGCAACGCTCCTAAGTTAGTGTACGGTACAGGAACTCTTTCTTTAACATCGAGGTTTTCGAGGTCAAATTGCTGGCAGGTTTCGTTACCATTTCTGTAGACTCGACTTTTTGGATTCCGATTGCCGAAGTACGCATAATTTTGTACCACGTGATAGCTTCTAGCTCTTTTAAGCTTGTGGAGCACGTTGTTTGTATGCAGGATACTTGTCCATGTTTCTTTCAGGAAAACATTTTAGTTTGTAATAACGAGAACCGAACTGGACTGACACACCCGTTCTATAGCGGGACTTCATGAAAAAAGGGACTAACAAAACTCATTAAAACGGGTTTTGAATCCTCAAGGTGAAGGATTTAGGAAGCGATATGTAGAAGATATTTTTTTAAAGACGTTTTTTTAAACTTTTTCTTGAATAAAGTGTCCACGTTCTTATACTTTTTGGTAAAGTTGGTAATCCAACTCGGGGAGTTTTCTTAAAAGGGGTTTGTAGTCTGTGCCAGGGTAATTCCGACGAGTGTGCGGTAAGCCTTGATACATGAATTGATGAATTAAAAGTTAGTTTTTTTTTATTAAGTTGACTGGAACTGGCCGAATTCACCATTCGCCTGATTGAATCTAGTTAAACAGTTGAGTTAAGGGTTATTGACGGATTCATGGTGTGAAAAACACCTGTGGTTTGATATACCTGACGATTTGATGTGCAAACGGGATGAAACTTGTTTATTCTATTAAAAGTAAGCTTTGAAAAAGAGAAGGTTAAAAAAAGAAAATGTGCAATTGTTAATTGAAATAGGTTCAATTTTCTGTTCGATTTTATTGAAATTTATTTTGGCGCCTTAGAGTGTAGAACCGAATTTAATATTACATTAGGAAAAAAGAAAACAAGAAAGAATGTTTCCTTCAAACAGGTTCATTATTACTGAATTTCTAACCTCCAACATGCCGAAGTATTTTTATTTTCTTTAAATTACAGTAACTTATGTTCTATTACTGCTAAATTCAACAAATTATTACACATGCATGCGTAATTTGTTTACCACCTTGAACATTCAGAATTTTAATTTCATTAATAGCAAGTCACAGGAAGGTTTTTTCTATGATCTGAGGACTTAAAATGCTCAGTGATTCTGTTTGATTCAACGATTCTGTTTGCAAGAAAAGTCGTATATTATTAATGATTATGGGGTGGGAGTTATCATACCTGTTTTTTTTTTCCTGAAAGTCGAGTTTTGGTATCAACCAGAGCAGGGGTTTTGACAGCAATCTTGCTTGGCGATGAAGAGTTTGTTCTTGGGCCAGTTTCTAAAGGAGTCTGTGAAACAGAACAAGGTGCCGAAACAGATACGGAGTCCAATTGCGAGGTCGAACTTGGTAGTCGACCCGCAGCTGATGGTCTGATGTACTTGGGTGGTTTTGCACAAGTAGGCTACAAAAGAAATTAATTAAATTCCACAAATCCCGTTTTTCCCATAATTTCACTACTAGAAGATTAAAACGTACTCTGTCGTCTATAATGACTTGGGGCTTAGGTACCACGTAGTCTTTCATCCCTTCGTTAAGAACTTTCATGAGAGGATTAGCTCCACCTCCGCATAAATTCCGGAAATCGTCCAGGTCAATCGCCCAATTCATGACTCCCCCATAACCTTTGGATTTGATGTAGTCTATTTTGATTTTAAGCGAATCCACGTCCTCGTACCCAATCCATTGATCGTCTTTATAGCAATAAGGGACTTTTCCTGCCTCGTCGTACTTCTTGACCCAACCTGCCGAAGTGTCTTTTAAGCCTTGGCAAATCTAAATTGAACCTCCCCAAAAAAGATTACGCTTTGTTGTTTTACGTGATTTTTCATTTAACAAATCACTAAAGTAATATGAAAATTACCTCGTAGTAAGACATTACTCCTGGTTGTTCAGTAAAAGGTCCGGAAGTACCCAGATTGTTCGTAGTGGCAAGAGGTGCACCCAAATCGTGTTTGTTGGGATCCTCTAACTTAAAACTGCGTCCGTAAAAGGCTGTACCCACTATCAATTTCGCACGCGAGCAATACTTTTCCCATCGCGCCAAGCTGGCGTTCTAGTACAAAATTAATACAACGTCAGAAAGCCACATTTGTTGAAGTAATTAATGAGTTTTGTTCCACAATAATAGTAAAAATTGTGGCTTACCACATTCACATTTGCATACTGTCCTTGATCGATAGGTCGTTTATATAAGGGAGTATGCGTGTCAGCGAAACCGTCCCAGTTACCATGCAAATCATAAGCCATGATATGAACGGCGTCTAGTGTGCTATACATCAGAGGGTCTATTAGTACCCTAAACCCTGTACCAGCAAATTTTGTTTATTACTTGCAAAGTTCTAGTGTGTAATAACCCTTGTCTACGGCTGCTTGTAGAGCGGGAACGGCCATGGTAATCTCCCAACCTTTCCTCTGACGATTAAAAGCAGTGCGCAGTTCGTACACGAAAGATAATAAATGGTTCTTATCGGCAGTTTTACCTCCACGGTTAACGTTACCAGGGAATTCCCAATCCAGATCACAGCCGTCAAACCCGTAACGCTTCATAAACTCTAGAAAACATTTTTTAAAACCGTAACGATTTAATTGATTGAAATTTAAACTAATGCAACCTACCAACAACGCTACGGATGAATGTAGCGCGGTTTTGTTTTATTGATACCATCTTTGAAAACTTTTCGCCCCCTTCTCCCCATCCTCCAATAGCCACTTGCACTTTCAAGCTGGGAAATTTCTTTTTTAAGGCCACGAATCGAGAAAATCCCTTTTCTTCCACGTCTCGCTAAAGGTATTTCTAGGATTAGATTTCATTTCTCACTAAATTTACGTATACTACTATATCTGCATTTGCAACACTAATCTGCATCTGCATCTGCATAATTACAATTTAATTGAAGTAGGAATCTAAATTGTAATAGCGTTGCAATTGCAGGATACTCATACTATACACAGTATATTCATCATATGATTGCATTACAATTAAAGTTATATTTATAGTCGAATTGTAGTTGCGATTAGAGTTACATTTTCGGAAGAAATAGCAATAGTATTGCTATGATTACCTTCGAGTCCAAAACGAGCACTTTCCATGAATTTTTGTTTATTCCGATGAAAGAGTAAACACCGTGAGAGCAAAGATCTCCGGCAAAGTCTTCAACGTCGTAACTGCCAGCTCCTTTTGACATACACTTTTTTATAAGCCATTGGAATTTTTAAAAATAAAAAATTCTAAAGTACCTTTTCGAGATACCGCCCAACTGCTAAAGTAACACACACGTCTAGCAGGTTTGGTACTTTGGGCCTTCTGCGCAACAGATTCTTGGTTACGGTTGTGCTCTGAGAATAATTGTAGCCCAACATAAGGTAACGTCAAGGTTACTTTAAATTGCAACTTACGATTTTTCTTGGAGTTTGCGGCAGTGGTTAAACTTAGAGACACAGCTAGCAGCAGAATTATAACTCTTGATACTTCTTTGAACATTTTAAATAAATATTTCTTAGTTTCATCTAGATATAACTTTGAGAGGAACTCCGAGAGGTTCAGAGTCCGTGTGGGGTATGAATGCTCGGCAATAGGCCTATGCCCCTTTTTATCCCCTTTTCCCTCTTCGGCTATAACAGGATTCTGTTATCTTTCTTAATCTTTAACATTATTTTTCGAAGTAGAATTGAGTCAAACTGAGATCGATACCGTACTTGCTGAGATAGACTACTGTCCTCTTCCAGATCAATATTGCATAGTTTCAGACCTATACTTTCAGTTCAATTGAAGTTAAGGTAAATAATAAAAAGAGATTGAATACCAGAGCAAGCGCAGATTTTTCATCGAGCATTGCACCCCGCTTTTAAACCGGAATCTTGACCCCCTTATTTTCGATGTTTTGCAGGTTTTTGAATGAACCCGTGATGTTATAGGGCCACATTGTTGTTTGCTAGGGTCAAATGCCCTTCTCCTGACCTGCTTAAGGTCTCGGTGGATACGCCTGCAACTGCGCTAAGAACCTTTCCATGATTTTTAAACACCTCACGTTTCTGCAATTATCGTACGGTCTGTAAGACGAAATTTTCCTGCTCTCTGACATTCCTGTTAATTTTGTTTTACGTATGGAACAGTCTTGGTATGCTTACTAACCGTGTTTATGCAACGACAAAGTGATACAATAGACATCCGTTGAATTTCCAAAAGATTCAAACGCTGGAGCGCTTTAAAGAAAAACCATTGTTTTCCTCAGAAGTTGCAGCGGCACATCCCATAACTACAACAGACAAGACTAAAAGAAACGAAAGGCAAACCGGGTTTTCTGGATAAGCGCAGTTATAATATTGATGGAATGTAAAGAAATACATTGTTTGCGTTCAACACAATTCCGTTATAGGGAATGCCTGAGTCGTGAATATTCGTTCATGTTACATAGGTTTAAATCTAAATCGACGCTAAATATTGGCTAAACTTAAATAAGATTGTTTTCCACTGAAATAGGGCAGATCTGGAAAGGGTGATCTAGAGGAGGTAAAAGGGAATTTAATAAATTAGTTACTATATATAGCGTTCACATTCAGCTGTACTAAGAAATTACATTTATACGGGCATATAATGTATTCATGGTAAATAGGTTACAAGACTAAGAAACGTTAAATATTGGCTACACTGGGTGTAACTGCTCATCCGTTCCACCATTTACAAGCTTTTCTTTGTCGGTACAATACAATCAGAAGTTGGAACCTTCTTAGGCCATTCGCATTGTTCGTTGTCATTGTCCCAGTATAAGTTTCCGGGACAGATAAATGTTTGGGGCTCTCCATCAGTGCATCGGATGAACTAAAAAAGTCAGAGACAACGAAAATTGGTAAGGTAAGCGAAATTCTAACGAGATTCATCCATTTATGAAAGACCCAACGTAAAATGAAGTATACCTTATCGCAATCTGGATGAGAGTAGAACTCGATATCAGTGCTGCAATCTCGTGGAGGCACGGGAGTAGTGGTAACTAGGCTGTTCACCACTGGAGGGGGATTGGTGCAGTGATCTGTAGGAACAGTGGCCGGCCAATCACACTTCTCCAATTGGTAGTTCCAGAACAAGCCTTTGGAACACTTCTGCGTTAATTGTTCTCCGTCAATGCACCAGATGTACTATAGAGAAACGAAAATTAAATTTCAAATATGAGAGAAGAGTGGAATGTTACTTTGTCGCATTCTGGGTGCGGCCAGAACTCAATATCGGAGCTGCAATCAATAGGTTCTGTTGCACTAATGGGTGGTCTTGGTTTCCTGGTAGTCGTAGTCCGTCGAGGTCTCATAGTAGTGGTAGTAGTAGTGGTAGTAGTAGAGGTTGTTGTTAATATGTCCAGTAGGGACCTGTAATAGGGTCCAGTAGTAGCTCTGATTTCTCCAACAATCGATGTCCCATTTTCCTCGATTTTCACTGTAGCAGCTTCCGATGAAGTACTTGTAACTGTAGAAGGAGTTGTCGAATCAGTTTGTTGAGTTGCTGCTGAAGTAGTTGTCGAATCGGTTTGTTGAGCTGCTGCTGAAGTAGTAGGTAGAGCTAATGGCAAAGATTTGACCATGTAAAATGGCTGCCAGTAATATGGCCAGTAAGCCTATCAAGAAGAAACAATTCGAAAAAACATTAGTACAAGTGTGCACATTTTCGTATTCCTATGCTGAACCTAGCTATCCTTCATAGTTCGCGATTCACTCAACTCTGAATTCGCATTTCTAGAAGGAGGTGTAATCAGATGTGCAGCTTGGTCTGCAGTTGTAGCTTCATTTGTACCAGAGACTGAGATTGATGGTGCCTTACATGGGGAGCGTGGAACTTGCCATGGATAGTCACACACGCTTAATTTCGTATTCCAATACAAATTAGATTGACATTGTCTCGTTAGTGGTACTCCAAGAACACACCAGATGTACTAACAAAGGTCAGAAGTGAGTTCGTCTAAAACGTCTTAAAGTCTTTTGTTTTACTTTGTCACAGAAAGGGTGAGGCCAGAATTCTTTGCCGCTATTGCAGTCTACTTACGCTATTGCAGTCTACACTGCCGGAGTTATTGGTCTGTGAGTGGTCGAACTTGAAGGTTGACTAGGGGGAAATTTGGTGGTTGTGGTCCAAAAAGTGGTAGGTGGTCTTTTGGTGGTGGTGGTCCAAAAAGTGGTAGGGGGTCTTTTGGTGGTGGTGGTCCAAAAAGTGGTAGGGTGCCTTTTGGTGGTTGTAGTCCAAAATGTGGTAGGAGGTTTTTTGGTGGTTGTGCTCCAAAATACCGTGGCGGGTCTTGTGGTAGTAGTGATATAGCTTGCAAAACCAAGTCAGTTCCTTTAACCTGAGTCAATAGTATCGGAAACATTCTAGTTATGGTAGGTTTTGTGTTTGGGTAGTACATTATTTACGATATCTTTACGTTTCAGTACTATCCCAGCCCAAAAGATAAAGTTACCGATGTTTCCGCGGAGGTCAGCACCAACGGTTAGTTATTATAGTCAGGCTTGGCGTGGCAACGCACAACGAACGCAACCATGAATAAACTTTTACCTACCGGATATTCTTCTACCCGGGACTTCAATACTTAATCTACCCGGTAACTCAATTCCGGATTGCTTTCTTGTACCGAAAGCGTTTTTAACTTGGACAGGATAGTACGCTCAAATTCTGCTTCTATTAGCCTAAAATGACCAGAATTGCCTTGATGCGTAATTTCATAGCTACAGGGTTAAGCCTCTACGTTATAAAAAATTTCTGATTATTCTGAAAAATAATATATTTTTAAAAGTTATCTAATAACTATTTCGCTTCACAATGTATTTTTTTGTGGTAGTATCGCAAATTTTTATTGTAACCTTATAGAATTATAAAATCCCATTAAATATTGCAACTACAAACTTATTAAAGTAATATTAATGAATGTGTTATATTATTGTTAACTACGCAAGGTAATTACAATACGTTTGTTACAGAATTATTGTCCAATAGTCTAGTTTTATTAATAGCTAGACTTACAGATTCTAATTTTTCTACAATCAGACATTGATGATACTTCTATTACTTACTAACACTATACATATTTTTGCGATGTCAAACATAAATTATGAAATTATATTAAGCTGAAAGATACTTAAATTGGACTTACAGGAGGAGAATCACCTGCCGCGTAGGTTAAAGCCGCAGTGGCTAGTAGCAGTATTGAAAATATTGGCAGTGACTTGCACATCTTGAACGTGTGGATATTAATGGTATGCTTTAGAGCGCTGGTTAGTAAACTGAAACAACACTTAATATTAATAAAATAACCGTTGGGTCCCTTGACTGTATGAGGAATGGATGCCTGTCAACTTTCTGGTAATTGAGCTCTGAAGTTCTAATCCTTTTATACTCTTTGAACTTCCAAAGTGGGAAGTGAAGAACAGCACGAACACACCCAATGATGTGACTTTAACCGGCTACCCTGCAAACTTGTTTTTATGATACAGCCAGTTATATTCATCCCAAAGGCTGGCGTTGTGTCACCTCTGTCATTTCTTGGATGATTCCTGAAAGGCGTTCCAGAATTTCCCCTCCAGTGTTTTGCGTTAGACTGCAGAAAGTTTTTGGTAATATTCTTTCAATTAGATATTTTTATATTTAAAAAATCCTCATTATGGTACAATGTAAAAAAAATTAGCATTCATTTATTACTCGTTTTTTAATACTAAGTAATACAAACCTGTAGTAGATTATTAAAATTGTATTGTAGTTTAGTTTGATTTTAAAATTGTATTATAATTTTGGAAAGTTTTTTTTTAATATTGCTATAAATAGTCGAAGCTCTGTCAAGCTGTGTCAATTATCATGTGTAACGTGTATATAGTGTATGTACGGAATCATCCTCGCTTCCTAACTTAAGAAGACGGAAAGGTCAAGCGAGCAATTACCTGTAGTGCATTTATAGCTCTGCGAAAATACCAGTTTGGTCAAAGATATTCTCGTCGGCCTTGGTGTTGAACTGTACGACAATGTTCATTGTGGAAAATCGCAAATAATCTTGTCTGTTTTCTGACTACTTTTTTCGCTCTTATACTTGTTTTCCGCCCGCAGACCAAGACGGGTCTCGAGACCGGTCTTGGTTTTAAGACAAAGGCAGAAAATTGAATAAAGCTTTACTTTGCTTTACTTACGGAACGGAAAACAGTCAAACATATGACATAAAAAAAGGCGTACCGCAAGGATCTCCGATATCACCGTATAAGGATCTCTCCGTCTTCGACTTTCATACTATAAAAATTTCTATCGACATAAAATTGCTGAAACCGTCCCTGCCATGACTAGATGATCTCGACGATACCATTGTCCTTTAAATATTTGCATAGCGCGTTTTGTATGTAAAAGAATTCGTGACTATATAGTTCTTGAACCGAACCCCAGTACTTCGTCTAAGGTTAAAGGGGTGTTTTTTCGTTTCAGTTTGTCATATAGCATCTTTCTCTGACTCTGATAGCTTGGGCATTCCGTAACTAGATGTTGAACGCTTTCTTCCGTCCCCTCGCAGGTTCTACAACTGGGGTCGTCTATGAGTTTAAACCTGTATAGCCAGATAGCTATTTTCCCATGGCCACAGCTTAGCCGATTTAATGTCAGGACCATCTTTCTGTTTCTAGCGCTCCTCCACCTGCCATTGAGGTTATCCGTACTCATCGCCAATTTCTGTGTTGTTGAGTGTTTGATGTCACCCAGAAATCCCTTTTCCACCGGCTTTTCTGCTAAAGACTTGATTTCGTGTCTGTTAATTCGTTGGTGACTTTCTTACCAGCTATTCTTCCCTCTTTCGCGGGCCTATCCGCCTCCTCATTTCCCTTGGGCCCGACGTGTGCAGGCACCCATTGGAATCTGATTTTAAAACCTTTCTCGGATAATTCCCGTGTGTCCCTTTGGATATT
>RJJA01000714.1:3283-15897 GCA_003724045.1 Lepidurus arcticus | reverse complement strand
ACAGCCAGCGATGAATACTTCGACACAAGTCCTGGGGCTAAATCACGAAAAACGAATCACGGAACACACAAAACTTGTAGGTCAACTATTACAATAATGTCGTACAGAATAGCACCGACAAACCGTTGTAGGCCACGGGCTAACACTGAAATTCCCAATAGCAGCATTTCTGTAGGACATAAAACGTTCGAAAACTCATGCAGTGGGGCACACACTCCATGAGCTAACAATGAAATTCAGTATAGCGTTTACCTTGCTGTAGGATAGAAAAGTTCGAAAACTCACAATTCAAGGGGAACGACTCATTTTAACCTAAAGCCTACTCATTTTAAGCTATATTGTACTTGTTTTCAGTGCAGGCTCCCGCTATTGAGAAGGAATAACTCCTATTGAGAGGGTCATACTCAATCCGAGTATCAACTGCTCATTTTGAGAGGCCCCAAAGTACTTGTTTTCAGTACCCATTTTTACAGTGTACAATAGGGGGGTCTGTCAAACAGGAGGTTTCATATGCAGTAACGTCACGGTTCACGCATTCGTCCAAGTCCATTTTTCAGCTCATACAATTTTTGTAAAAATCCTTTTTTCTACTCTTTTTATCGTGTACCATGAAAATGGCACCCCCCTCAAGTTGGCGCCCACACTGTTAAAAATTTCCCATTAGAATAGGAGGGAAAAGGCCCCTAAAAGCGGGGGTACCAGATAGGGGCCTTTTTAGCCCCTAAAATTTTAACGGGGGTTCACTCCTAAAAATGGGGTATATAACTCCTAAAATCGGTAGTTTCCAACTCTCAAAACTGGGGGCATATAAACCCTAAAATCGGTATTTAACCCCCAGAAAGCTTTTTTTTTCCCGCCATAAATCAGCATTTTAAATTCTCATATTTTTGGCGGCTAAAATATTATTGGGTACTAGTTTTGAAGCCGTAAATTTTACTTTCTGGTTTTTTTACATTGTCGAATTGAACAAGTCAAACAAAAAAAAAATAAAAAAATAAAAAAAAAAAAAAATAAATAAAAAAAACGAAAAATCATTAAAAAAATAAAAAAGATATAAAAGAACTAAAAATCAAGTAAAAAATCGAACAAGTCAAACATTCAAAAATTCAAAAAACATTAAAAGTCAAACTTAAAAAAAATATGTAAACGAAAAATAAAAAAACATGGATACGTAAAAGTTTCATTACATACGTAAAAATCACCGTCACCGTGAATTCAGTGAGTAGCCTACACACTGAATACGTGTGTACTCACTGAATACGTGTGTACGTGTCACCGTACATTTATAACACACATTTTATTCGTCAAAATCCAACTGCCGAAGCAACATTTTTATGCATCCTGAACGACTGTACGAGTCGTCCTTCAACTCCAGGCATCTTCCTTGAAGGAACAGGACCGTGGGCTCAATGCCTTTGGCATACATAATATTGTACACATAATACGTAGCTATTAGGCAAGCAACTGCTTCTGTCGCGTTCGACGGCATAAGATAGGGCCTTCCATCGGCTACAAGAGTCAGCGACTGCCATACAGATACAATGTAGGGTGTTAACGGGCTTCTCTTTAATTATCGTAGACAAATTTTCGTGTTCCTAAGTACATACAAATTAGGGAAGTTTTTTTTATTACAAAATAATACTTCTCGTGGCTCAAAAAAGTCTTCCATTATTGGCAAACTTTTTGCTTGTAACTGAAGAACGGCCCTTGACGCCATATCTGTCATTAATTAAAATAAATTAGCAAAAGAATGTACGAATAAAAATTATCCATACCGAAATCGGTCTGAATACGTGTGTACTCCGGGAAAAGGAGAACCTCGCGGATTTTTGTTGAAGTCTGTTGCCTCGCAACACGAATAACCTGAGGCACTAGTTTTCGCCAGTTCTCCCTGAATCTGGCGACAGAACCACCACCAAGGAGTAGATCAAGCTCCAACAGAAGCTAAATTATGAAAGATTAAAAAATTTGTCAGGTTAATATAATTAACTTACAAATATCGCTTGATTTAGGTACGGACAGCTGCTGTTAATATCCTCAATCGATTTTGCTGGCTGTCTCCTAATTGAAGTCTTTCGTCCTTGGTGAGTCAATTTTAGGAGGATTTTAACCTGTGCTCCAGAGACGTTCTCTTTGTACAGGTCGATCAACATTTTTACGTTGCTTTCATAGGAAGTCGGGTCATCTGCAAGGAAGGGATAGTTATAAGGTAACAATTTTCAACTTTATTAAAAATACGAAAGTAAAGCTTTTTAAATAAACAGTAACTTTACTTATTTCCGTTTCTTGCTCTGTGCTGGCCGACAACAACTTATTCTTCGAGGGAAATTTTCTTTTTCCTCCACGTTTGCCTTCAAACCTTAACCGCTCCATCCTTCGCATCAGCTTGTATTTGATGAATGCCTAAACAAGAAAATGTATTAAATATTTACGGTAATTGAGTAGACTGAAGAATTTTACAGCTGATTCCTTAGCGTCGTTTTGATCGACAGCCAGAGACGGATATGTCGTAACAAGTTGGCGCGCAATGCCCATAAGGGTGTCCGGCTTTGGAAAGTACGTCGGACACATGGAATCTGCAACTTTGCGGACAACGCTGGATAGCTGGGTATGGGTTAGGGGAACCCCTTTTTGCATTTTGCGGTCGATTTCCAGGCCAAAGCATGTCGGAATCGTATAGTTTACAGGAAGTTTCCTGTTCAAAGGCACGTTTCTGACCTCTTCTTCGGAATCTAAATTTGGTAAAACGATTAATTGTTAGCCTATTTTATACAAAAATATACCTGCAGCATCCGTTGATGACGCTCGTAAAGGATCCTCTTGTTTTTCTACAACAATTTGTTCTTGGTACAGATCCGCATTCAAACAATGAATATCGAATACATCAACGACAACGGAGTTTTGTGAATTTTCGGAAAAAAACAACGCATTATGCTGCGGTTGCTGACAATAGCAGAATTTTGCACCACGGTCCAGCGACCCGGAAAAACTTTGCTTTCACTCTCGAAGTGTGTAATTTGCTTTCCTTCAATAGCACTTTTGAGCACACTACTTTTATGCGACGCTAGAACAATCGCTTGCTTCAAGCTATCTGTATCGTTTGCGTCATCAACCGACGAAAACGAAATTTCAAATTCTCGGTCCCCAATGACCAAAAGTACGGTTTTGATCATTTTATGAATATAAAAAATCACAAGTAAGAACAACAAAAAAAAAATGGATCAACTGTTGTATGGAAAGCACTAGTACAACAGACATATGGTGTGTTCCGTACTAGACACGGAAGGAATATTTTTTCATTGTTGCCAAGGAATGTTCTCGTCTCGCTAGCCTGCAAACCCAAGCTGGCGTAGGCTTGTGTCCGATCCGCTAACCGCTAGTCGGCGTTCCTAAACTTGCAAGTTTATTTGCGGTAATACACTCGCATAACGAAATATAATGTACCGTTTTCCCCAGCCAACCCTGAGGGGGGTAAACTCCACAAGCACCACTTTTTTTAGCTCACGATTTAAACATTGCTATTCGACTATAAGGACTCGTAAAAATAACTATGGAGCTGATAGACGAAACGTGTTTTGAATACAAGTGTGAAGTTTCAATATGCAATTTTGTGGCCGCAAACGAAAAACTATTACTTACACATTATAGTGTAACGCATCGATGTGAACCAAACTTTCAGGTCACGTGTTTTATACCCAAATGCACACACAAACGAAAGTTCTTGAGTTTTTACGGTTCATACAAGCACGTGAAAAAAACCCACGGACGATTTTTGGACGAAAAGGAAAAGGATGGTAGTACTAATACTGATAGCCAAACTCGTCTAGAAACGACACTAGCAAATGGTACCACAACTTTTTTCAATAATCACTCCAGCATATGAATTTAATGCTATATCTTAACAGACGTTGAGGGCTCCTTCGATGGAAACTTCGAGCCACATACCTCTGATGCTGTAAACACGAGGGATAAGGAATTGCCATCACTAGAATGGGCATCAGCAGAGTTTGTCCTGAAGATGTTGGAAGATAGAAATTAACTCAGACCGATCTGGAAACGATTATGGACGAAACACAGAAACTCGTAACACTAGCATTAACACAGGTCTTGGAAAACGAACGTAAATCTTTAATGGATGACACCGGTAGTCATGCGTCCATGTTAAATATCCACTCTTCCGAAATTCTGCCAAACTTGTTCCAACATCTTCGATCCCAACATTCTCGCGTAAAGTATTTCGTTACTGAACTCGGAATGGTGCAGCCAATGGAAGTACATCTTCCCTTAGTTTCCGAGTAGTTTGCGGAAATACGCAAAAAAGACAATCAAATTCGGCGGAACAATTATACTTACGTTCCCTTGCTCCATACTTTATCAAAGGTACTCAATAATAGAGAGGTATACGACAATATTGTGAGCATAAAGGAAAAAGTCCCTGGGCTTTATTCGAGATTCGAAGACGGAACGGAATACTCGGTTAACCAGTTCTTTCGAGAGCATGAAATTGTTCTTCAGCTTCATCTGTATCTGGACGAAGTGGAACTATGCAATCCACTTGGAAGCAAAAAACACAAACTTGTTTTTGTTTACTTCTGCATTGGCAACCTTCCCACCAAATTCCGTTCAAATTTCAAACAAATTCACCTGCTCGCGATATTTTACAACGATCTTGTCAATATCTATGGAATAAACAAAATGCTAGAGCCTGTGGTCCAAGACTTGAAGAAACTAGAAGACGGAGTAGAAATGCAAGTTAACGGCCAAAGAAAGAAGATATTTGGCCCACTGGTAGCTGTTTCAGCAGACAACCTTGCAAGTCACGTTATTGGTGGTTTTAAAAAAGGGTTTTCTAATACCTTCCGCACGTGCAGAACGTGCTTCGCTACACGTGAAGATATGCAGACAAAATTTACCCATGGGGAATTACCGGAAAGAACCAAAGAAGAACATAATTTGCAGTGTGATGGCTTGACGACAGACGGTGCAAATTACTTTTCTAAGTTATACGGCATTTGCTTTAACTCCGTGCTCAATGAATTAAAGCACTTCCATGTCATCGAAGGATTAGTGCCCGATACTATGCACGATATTTTAGAAGGATTCCTTGGACTAACGGTCTCTGAGCTTCTTTTGCGATGTATTGCAAAAAAAAGATATTTCGAACTCGATCAGCTAAACTTCGCCATTTCCAACTTCGCATATGGAAGTAGCGAGACTAAAGACAAACCCTCCACCATAGAGCTGGGACATCTTAAGAAGAAAAAGCTACGACAGAGTGGTGCACAGCTCTGGCTTCTGGCGGTAATGCTCCCGCTTTTAATTGGAAAGTGTGCCGAAGACCGACAAAGCATGGAACTGCTTTACTATCCTGCTCGAAATTTGTCAACTTGTTTTTCAAGACGCTATTTCAGAGGGGGAGTTGTTCATCTTAGAATCCTTAACACACGAATACCTGACACTCTTCAAATCAGCATTTCGGAGAAGCATTACCCCAAAGCAGCACTTTTTAGTGCACTACAGTGCTTACATTCGCCGTTTAGTCCCGCTTGGCTCTTTCTGGTGTATGCGGTACGAGGCCAAGCATTCCTATTTTAAACGTCTATTACGAAAAATAGGCCAGTTTAAAAATCTTCCCTGGACATTAAGTCTCAGGCACCAACAATGGCAGTGCAAGAATTTTCTCACTGGACAGCACTTGTTAGAAAATGAAGTAATTTCGTCTCCGAAATGTTCAACAATGCAGCTTTCAACAGTCAGTAACGCTGGTACGTTCTAATATAAAAGAAAAATAACTTGTTCTGTAATTAACCTGCAAATTTTCATTAGGGCAAATCGCTAGTTTTTATGGAATGAACGACATTACTGGAAAAGTGGAAAGGTTTCCATGGATAAAGCGAGGCTGTAACCTATACAAGTGCGACGACAGTCTCCTACTTTGTCCCCTGCAGGGCTCGAGACAGTGCCAGTTGGGATTGCTCTTGGACATATACAGGTTCCGTGGGGCATATGCTTTTCGTTGCCGCTTGATGGACACGGATAGTTGCGATAATCATCTACAAGCGTACATTGTTAATCCGCGAAAAGATTCTTTTGATATCGTAATTTCACCGTACGATCTCACTGATTATAGAATTCGGCATCTCCACATGCGGAAAGATTTTTTAAATGAAACTTATACCCAAAGAAGATTAAGACGAGATATTACGTGGTTTCAAAAACCAAATTGCCCATTCCTGTACACGAAGCCATCTATTTGCGAGTTACATCTTAGCTTAGTTTCTTCATGTTTTTATTTATCCACACATGTTCGTTGTGAAATGCAGGTGTGTTCTACTTTAATAAAAATGTTCACAAAACTGTTACACTGTTTGTGTTTTCCTTTCAAAACGGCACGTCGGCAGTCACTGCAATTACTTTTTAAGAAATCTTGTCTTGTCTTGTAAAGTAAGCCACGGAAGAACTAATTTTTGCTTATTGCCGCATGTGTCTGGGGTTTGTTTTTCCTCGACTTTTATTAATTTTACCAATGCTTATGGTTTCAGAAACTTTGTTAGTTTCATAACTGTAATCAAAACAAAGCACTGTTCTTGTCAACGCTCACAAACAGTTCCGTCTACATTCTGAACCAGGAACAATCACAGTGCGAACCGTTTGCAACCGCAAATGGCGACTATAGTGTAACTAAATACTCGAAAATCTATTTTTTTATTGAAAATGGTCCATGCTAAAAGCATTCAAAATAAAAACATCGATTTAGGGAAGTAGGCTAGTCATTTTGGGGAAAGGTTACCGTTATTAGGTATGCGTTACTCATAATAGGGGGTGCCCACTCATTTTGAGGGCTGGTTCCCCCGTTGTTGAGAGGGAGAACCCCATCTTTGGGGGGAGGTACCTATCTTGAGTAGTCCTACCAATTTTAGGAGGTCGTTACACCCCGGTTTTAAGGGCCCTTTTTAACAGTGCAGGGCACGTGCCCTGGCTGCCCTCCCCCTCGTTACGCCACTGGTTTTGTGTATAGACTTTACAATCAGACTTCTAGACAAACGAAAATAAGTGAATTATTTTAAATAATTTATATGTAGCCTTAATTTTATAGATTTTATAGCTTAAGTTACTTTTGTTCATTTTGACAAACACAAAATGTAGACTAAACTGTAATTTCTATATCCATACCATTTGTTTCTTTTTTTCTTACATATATCATAAACAACTCTACCTATGTATACACATATTTCCGATTTTCGGTTATAAGAATTTCCGGGTATAAGAATCAAAATTGGCTGGAAAACGTGATCACTATTATCGGCGCCAACTATGTATTTTAAGCAAAATCAAAATAAGTTGTATCGGTCTTAGCGAATGGCACCAGTTTTTGGTCTCTGTAAGCAGTGACTTGCCTAAAAGGAAAAGCATTTACGAAATAGCTTGTTATCGTTGGCGTTATCAACGGCGATAGGCAAATTCCGCTAAGCGCATTATCGGTGATAAAGTCAGGTGGCGCTCGGTTTGCTTCGCTTTGCTCCGAGCCAGAAGTCAGTTGCATTCGAGACGTGTTGGCCGTCTAAGTGATGTCGTAAGGCTATGTTGCGGATTTCCGCTGTTCGCTGAGCTAAGACGGATATGGCTTGCGGAACAATGAGTGATAAGTTATGTGTTTATCTCGGATTGGCACTGGGCTTCGCCTTTCTGGTCCAAGATCTCATTCTCTATTTTAGATTACAGGTATGGATCTACTCGTTAACTAACATAACGTAACTGTACACCCAAAACTATTTATCAAGGAATATTTCTTTCAAAATCTATGTTTTTTTGCAGTTGTGGTGCCCTGATGCAAGGATAGCAACTGAGAAAGAACCAACGATGGGACGTTCTTTTCTGCGTATAAATGGTCAAGTGTTGACATTCAAAACGCTTATGTTAGATCCGCCCAATTATTATGTGTACGCACCTGCAGCCATTACTTTTAATACAGTAAGTTGGCAAGTCATTTTATGAGGCCCCCGAAATCAATAAACCCCACACCTGGGGGGACTCAATACCTTCTTGATTATTATTATTATTATTTTGTGTGTGTACAGGTAAGCGACTTAAGCGAGCGTTTCCCGGTTGTCACCCCAAATGCTGTTAGTTTGGCTCAAGTCACATTAGGGCTTTTTGGGGCCACGTTTATCATGAAGATGAGATTATGGGAACGACGCATAGGTGTCGTAATCTTTATGCTCTGTCTTTGGCTGGATTGCCTGGACGGGGTTATAGCCCGCGCGAGGAGGAATATCCGAATCGAAATGTCCGAACCGGGAACCGCTGGATTTTACATTGATGGATTGTGCGATTCGGCAACGTTTGCCGCCTTCCTGATACCCTGCTTAATCCTCCTAAGACGGCCGGTAAGCAATACCAGCTGCGGGAAGGACAAAGAGTTGTTGTTGCCTGCGACAATGAGCAGTTCTCCAGTGAACTCTAGTAAGGAGATCGGCTCCCTAAGGCGCCGCTTAGATGGCGTGTCACCGGTGTATTACTTCGGCGGCCAGCTTTTTTGCAGCTCGTTGCTCTGGAATTATGCGTTCCTTCACTATCATGAAGTATCGACCGGGGATGATGCCAGAAAAGCGGTAAGAAAATTATAGTATACTATACTGGAGCGAGCCAGGTGCGGTTTTCTCATAAGCTTCATTGTCAAGTCATGAGAAGTTGCATAACGCTTTTTCTTGCACATGCTTTTTCCCCAGGAACAATTGATGCATTCTATGTCCGTGTTCATACCGTTTTGCTGGCGATACCTTAGTCCACACGCGTTGTTCCAAGCGGCAATGGTAGCCGTATTTTATGATAAGCATAAAGTAAGTCGTTAAAGAGGAACTAGCACCAAAAACTTAGCTTTGTTCCTTTTTTTATAAGAAAAAGTTCGGTTTGTTGAGGACATTTTCATTATCATGATGTCGATTACATCACATCTTCCGGTATTGGCTACTGACCTATAGTTACGTCGTTACGTCACAGAGAATACCGTTCTCAAGAACTTAAACAGCAATGTTTTTGGTGTTAATAGTCCCATAACAAACGTGAACAAAATGGCTTTTAACACCAAAAATTTATTTAGGAGTTCTTTGTCAGAATTCGATTGGCTGGATACGGTGTATTGAGCGTTTTGGGAGTTTGCACATTGGTACAGTTGAATTTACTGGAAGCTGCTCATCAAGAAGCTTCCAAGTCACTTGATGCAACGTGACTTTTACTGGTATTGAATCTTGCCATCAAGTTTATTTTTCTGTAATATTTGCAAGTTGTTTTGAAAAAAAACCTCGAATTTCGTGAAGGTAGTGTACTTTGTCGACGTACTGCTGAAATTATGATTATTTTCCAAGATATAAGGGTGACGGAATGTTCTCGATAGTATCTATTTTCTACAATATTTGGCTAAACGAGTCGTACTGGATTAAGGCCACGGTGAGGTGAAAGTAGTTGACCCTTTTCCGTCAAAAGATGGCACGTACGATTTCTGGAGTCGCTATAGAAGCGTAGGTGTTGCTCTAGGTTATATAAATCATGACCGGGTTCAAAATGTCATGGTGCTATACTCATCGAAAAACGCAGTATAAGTGGTTTAATCCTTACCCGTGGGATTAATTAAAGCTTGACCATTTCGAAATGTTTTATAAGCCTGTTAACTAAAACCAAGCCTAAACTTTTGTGATATCCGTTTTTACGCTGAGCAGTAGGGCACAGAATATGCCCCCATCTCAGAGAAAAATTTAACTTTCTCAGTTTCTGTTCGGTTATAGAGGAGCAGGTTTTAATTAATCCCACGGTTATAAGGCTGGGACCGATGAGGATTTCCTATACCCGTTTTTTCTGAGTGTTGAGTACAAGGAACTCCCTTTTCAGTGACCTTGACCCAAAAGGGGGAAACTCACTATTGACTATTGTGTGTAATCCCTTGCTTGTTTTCTTGATTTCCTATTGTTTTTACCATAAGCTTGAACGAATGATCAGATAGTAAAAATAAATAAATTAAAATAAGAAGATCGAGGAATGAGTAAGGTTTCAAAACGAAAAAATGAATGTTACAGAGCAAATGTTCTGGGTGAAAGAGAATTAGGCTTCACCCCTTTGCGCCAAAGCCGTAGCCCGCCCGAAACCAGCATCTTGAGATCCCGTTAGGCAAGTTTCGGTTCGGATAATCAACCGCGAAACTTTCCCATTACAATGGGACCGCACGAGGCGGTTCGGACCATACATGAAGCAAAAGTCCGTTTTGTTTTTGTGATTGGTCTTGTAAGATAATATGAATAATTGACAGGGGTTTTTCATCCAGAATAAATAACTTGGTCTGTTTTATTACACTTTATGTTTTCCTTTTGAAACCTGCTCGTAAGAAATTTATGAAAAATCATTTTCCCTCAATTTAATTCGGCCTATAAATAGTTAGTATGGCTGTGTTCCCACTGCTAACCTAACACCGACGTTGAGTTAGCGTAACCCGGGTAGGCCTAACACGTGTTTCCATTGGTACATAAATAAGTAAACGGGTTAGGATTGGTATCGACTTTAACCATAGATTGATACTGGGAAACGTTCAATCGGACTGTATTACCTAATATCACACTAAAAATGTGCGAATAACAACAATTGAAACACAAAAACAGCACAAGGAAAAACCGCATCCGAGATTTGTTATGGACGAAAACGTTACGTATCTTTTCGTTCACAAGCTAGAATGGAGCTTTTTATCAACTCTCTTCTGCTCTCCATTTTTATAAATTTTCTTGGATTCAGCCATATAGGCATAGCTTTCTAAACAACAGTTAATTTAGTTATAGTTTTTCAGTAAGAAACACTTTTATTTGTACTGTTTTTATTCCACTCAACTGAGGCAAAAACGAAGCTTGGCACTAGGTAAAAGCAGCGTTTTTTTACAATACACGTAACTCCCCCTCAATGCAAAGCGCACAACGTATCAACCCTAACGGTGTCTAACACCACTTTCAACCCAGGTTTGGCTAGTGGAAACACTCGGGTTAGTTAATCCGGGTTAATTTCGTTCGCTAACCCGAGTTAAGATGGCAGTGGGAACACAGAATAAGAGTTGTAGCAGTGCTCTAAATATCCTAGTCGCCAGTTGCGACAAAGACAAAATCATTCAGAATAAAAGAAAAGGGGTAAAGCGCCAAAAGGTATCTGTGCCCTAGGCTAAAGCAAATCCAATTAGTGACTTGTCATATCCTTCCCCCTACTTTTACATATCTCCTTTACATACTCATTCTTGAGTTCAGCACAAGCTATGCAGTTTCCTGCCTGACCGTTATTTTCGGAGTGGCAGCACAATTTCTCATCCGAATTTCATAAACTTAGAAACAGTTTTTAAAATAAACAGAAATAGATCATTGAAAAGTTTGTGTTTTAATTTTTTAAATAATTAAATCTTGGGAATGATGGAATTTGATATATGATTTATTTAAGATTTTCAGAACTTCGAACATAGATTAAAAAATGAACAGAATAAAAAATAAAGTACGACCATCATTCCCTAGATTTATATCTCACACGCGTTGTGTAAAAATTTGGTTTCATTACAATGCACACAATGATTTTTCAAATCAAAGTTTGCCATGCTATAGCGCCATCTTGAGCGCCATAAGAGGTTGGAGTACGAGTTTTTTTAGCCTGAGATCAAATGATCTGAATGGACTGAATGAAAATTTAATATCAATGAGTGTAGTAGAGGTCGATCAAGCTCGATCACAAGCTCGATCACAAGCTCGATCACAAAAAACTAACTTTTTCTTCGCGCCGGGACTTGCGGGCTCCGTTGAACGACATGTAGGAAGCGTTAGCCGCACAGTCGGAACCGCGTCTTGCGGTCCCATTGCCAGAGGATGGGCTCTCGACTGCGAAGCCGACCCGAAACTTACCCGAAGGCTCTCTGGCGCGGGTCTCGACCGGGTGGACGGCAAGATGCGGAGATCGGGCGATGGCGCGAAGAAAAAGTAATTTTTTTGTGATTGAGTTTGTAAGTTAACCAAAGCACCTACAGACTTGTTTGAGCATTCAAAAGAAAGAAGATGGTGCCGTCCCTGTTAATCGAAGGTCCGATTTTGAATGCGGTAATAGGTAAAGGCGCTAGGCCTCCGTCCAGCTGTCCCCCAATGTTATAAGGATAGGAAAATTTGAATTTTGGAGGAAAGGGGCGGAGCTAAAACCGCTAAATAATTAATTACTTGGTTAATATGCATAATTGACATAGGGGTTCTTCAGCCAGAACACTTCATTTGGTCTCCTCTATAACATATTTTTTTATTTTTTCGGACCTTACTCCCCCTTTAAGATAGCCGTCAGCTCTGCGGATAAAATAAGAGGATTGCGGGAGCATGCGATATTATTTGGACTCACCGGCTTCCTCTATGAACATGCCGCATCCAGTTTTCTCCAATTCGTCTTTTGAACCGTCCGTGTAAATTTTCTGAAAATTGCTGTACTTATTTTGTAAAAATCCAAAACTAATAGCACTGTTATGCAGTGCCGCCCACTGCTCAAATTTTTTCAACACTTTTTAAAGCTTGTGAAACTCGCCATCTTGATATATGGCGCACGCTCTAAAATCTTATAAACAACTG
>RJJA01000712.1:0-15940 GCA_003724045.1 Lepidurus arcticus | reverse complement strand
TTTATTTTGGTTAATAGTGAGGATTTATCGCAAAAAAAACGAAAACGAATAGCATCCTCCCGAGCTGATCAAAGAAGCACTACTTAATGAATAATATTACTAAACCTATGCTTCGTTTTGAAAGTTTTTTTTTACGTTTCACTTGGTTATAATCTGTATGCTTTGGCTGGTTATCAACAAAAAAATTATTTGCAAACCGTAATGAAATTTGATCATTGCCCAAGGTACCCCGTAGTCCTGCCCAACCTACCGCGTGATGGGGCACGTTGGTCAATTTTGACCGGCTCTGATATAAATTAAATATTAAAAGTAAGGGCTTGAGCTAACTCGCTAAAAAAATCACACTATAACTAGGATGGCAATTCTACTTTAAAACACCAAATTTAGTTTCATGTTGTTAGTATAGCGTCTTCTAGGCTCTCGAGAACGAAAAACTGCCAACGTGCCCCGGTCTCCCCTATACCTTAATCGGATAACCCTGAAGCCATTATAATCCACTTTGAAGTACATAGACATCAATGTATATAGCCCAGACTATTTTGTGCATTTGACAGATCATGGTCTGGAAGCTATTACGGTACAGTTATTTTCAGAGCGGTGTCGTTCATTCCAGGGTTACTGACACTATTGCTGCCAGAACCGGTAGGCGAGGCTTTGCCTTATGCATCAGGAGAAGAAGCGCAAAATGGGAAATAAGTAGCCTATGGTCCAGTCGAGATCCTATGGACGGTAAAGACCCTCTAGTTGAAACGCTTTACAACCTTATTTTCACTTGCTTGGGTTAGTTCCTTTGCCCATTTTATTTTTGCTCGAGGGGGAAGGTTGGATTTTGTTTGTGCTGCAAGTGTAACGGGAAATTATATTTTGGTTGGAAGTTTATGTCGTCCATGGTACGAAAAACTTTAGTTCACTGGAAATCGTTATGACTTGGCAAACACTTAAGGTGCAGTTTCATACCGGGTAGCCAACATTATTGTTATCTTACTGTGGGTAAATGTGCAATTTGGAATCCCGTAATAGATAAACTGTACAGCTACCACCAGTTTGAAAAATGGCAAACCAATTCGATAAATTGTCGGAAAAGTTAGGTCATTTCGGCCGTTATCAACAACGCATCTATTTTCTGGTCTGCCTGCCTACTATTTTGTCCGCAATGCATAATCTAGCATGGGTATTTACTGGAGCCAAACCTTTACATCGATGTCAACTTGACGACGAAGTACTTTCTCCAAGCACTAGTTACCAATTACCAGAGGAAGTTTTCAACGAGAGCATCCCTTGGGACCATTCTGCTCAGCGATATTCGCAATGTGCCAAATTTGATACTAACAGATCTGCTATTTCTTGCGAAAAATATGTGTACGACACATCAACCTATATTTCCAGCGCCGTTATGGAGGTATATTTTCCCGCCGTTTCTGTGTAACACTATTCGCTCCATGTTTTCAGTTCATAATTTTTTAGTGGGATTTGGTTTGCGATAGAGCTTGGATGAGTGCTACAGCCCAAGCTGTGTACATGGTCGGCATCTTAATTGGAGCAATTACACTCGGAACGCTTTCAGACAAGTATAATAAGCAAAGGAAATTCCGACAATTTACCAAGATGGATTACATTTAGGTACGGAAGGAAACCTATCCTGTGTTCTTCGGTGTTACTCCAGGTTCTATTCAGCATCATTTCAGGACTTCTTCCAGAGTATTACAGTTTTATATTCCTTCGCTTATTGACTGGATGGACAACTTCCGGTATTTACTTAGTCGGTTACATAATAGGTACCCCCCAAATCTTAACTATTCGTTTTGCAATACATTAAATTGTGTAATTTGTTTTGTGTTCATTTTTTTAGGACTCGAATTAGTGGGCCACTCATACAGAATGTTAGCTGGTACTTTAATCAACTACTTTTTTACGGCTGCTTACTTTACCATGCCATTGTATGCATATTTCATCACGAGTTGGAGATTGCGACAAATTGCTCTGGGGATAACTGGCTTAGTGTTCATACCTTACTGGTGGTAATGTTTTTTTTTATTATTTTGTCTTGAGAGCCACGAATTCATCACGTGTACGTAGCTCTTAAGTACGTTTTCTTTTCTCGACTGGTTTTCAGGGTCATTCCAGAGTCAGCGCGGTGGTTGATCGCCAAGCAAAAGAATAACAAAGCTCGCGTTATTATAAAAAAAGCTGCTGACGTCAATGGTGTCGAGTTGGAAACTGAATTCCTCGACCAAATCTTACAACCCGAGTCTCAACTCGAAAATACTGCAAATCTTACCAAAGCGAACGTTCTAGACTTGTTCAGATACCCTGGCCTGCGAAAAAAATCGCTTAATATCTTCTTCAACTGGTAAAGAACTCTTCATAAGAATGCGTCAAATTTTACTCTTTTAATCATAAGACATGACACAATCAAATAAATTACTTGGTAGGTTTGTCTGCTCAGGCGTTTACTATGGTTTGTCGCTAAATACATCCAACTTGGGAGGCAATGACTATTTTAACTTCATGATATCGGGAGCTGTGGAAATCCCTGCCTATGTTATAGTTTTGCTAACGCTTAATCGTATCGGCCGACGACTTCCTTTATGCGGCTCTATGGTTCTCGCGGGCTTGGCACTGACGTTAACCCCGTTTGTGCCCAGCGAAACTCCGTGGCTGCTAATTGTCTTAGCTATGGTGGGTAAAATGGCTATTACAGCCGCCTATGGTATTATTTACATATTCTCAGCT
The DNA here is from genome assembly GCA_003724045.1 of Lepidurus arcticus. Lineage (NCBI taxonomy): Eukaryota > Metazoa > Arthropoda > Branchiopoda > Notostraca > Triopsidae > Lepidurus > Lepidurus arcticus. The sequence goes on along the minus strand of RJJA01000712.1, from coordinate 13,207 downwards.
GAGCATTTCCCTACTGTGGTACGAAACGTGGGTATGGGCTCTGCCTCAGTCCTGGGTCGAGTAGGAGGCATTCTGGCTCCTTACGTAAACATGCTAGTAAGTTATAACGCTTCTCTTATTGCTCGTATCGTATTTCTAAGTTTATATTTTGCAGGCTGATCTTTGGAAACCTTTGCCCTTGATTATATTCGGGATTTTAGCCTTTACAGCAGGCTTACTTGCACTACTGTTGCCCGAGACTTTGAAGGAAGAGCTTCCTGACACCATGCAAGACGGCGAGAACTTGGGAAAGTAAGAAAGTACGCTAAAAAAATTCATGGGTATTCTTAACTAAGCGAGTTTGTAAAGGAAACCAAGACCAAAGGATCCCGCTACAGAAGAACTTGAGTTATAAGCTAAGGGAAAGGAACTTGTAAAATGCTGGAGATAAGGCGAATCGCTCTTGTTTATAGACTTGAGAATACAACTCGCGCTTCAAAATGAGTGAGGTGAACAACATGAATGATTCTTAAACGCGGCTGATTTTTTTAAAACTGTAATTCCATTAAGTTAGCGCCCTTCCGGTTGTTTTTCTCGTAGGATGACCGAGTCGTCAAACTTGATCATATAAGTAGTGCCTTTATGCCAATGAGCAGTGACTTTGGCAGGCTATTACAAAAACAGAAATACATTTAGTAGTTTTTCATTTGAACAATCTTGACTTACAAAATGACTAGCATTCAGAATGGCCTCAATTATGCCAGCTGTGAAGGCAGCACAATTCAAGTTGCCTTTGTCTTTGGGAACTGAAATGAAGCGGTTAACCAGAGCCTCTTTCTCAATGATGTAATAGGTTCTGTCATCATCGTTGGCATGCTCAAGTTTGTCTGCTTCTCTAGCGAATAACGCCTAAATTAAATCAGAACTTTAACCTAAGCTTACAGAGTTTTAAACCATTTATATATTAATACTTTCCACACTGTAGATTTAATGAAGAGCAGCATTTGGAGTAGTTTGATTTCCCTCTTGTAACCTTTCTCTCGTACGATCAACAAATCTAGTATTCTGATGCCAACATGTTGACCCATTTCAGATAACCTATGATTCAAATTTCAAGATACTGCTTAATTTCTGGAGACTATGTGTACACTGATTCTATGGGTAATAGCAGTAGAAACCTGTTTATAGTACCTGTTTTGTAGTTCAGGGACAGTCATGCTCCGATTCTGAGAATATTGTACAATCTCGGAAAAGAGCAAAGCAAATACTGTTACACTCACATCACTTTTCCCTTTACTTAAAGATTTGTCCAAAATTGTCGTTTTTAACTTAATTGAAGACATTTTAAACACAAACTAACTTAATTTTCTGCAAAAAACAATCTTTGTTGACAGCCTCAGCTACTAATCGATAGTATTTTATAGTTATCGTCTTGCGCCGCTTCGATACGATTCTTCATCGGAACGATGTAAAAAGAAGCGGTCGATTCAACGATAATGTCCCTAACTCGCTTATACAAAAGAGAAACTGATTAGCTTAAGTAACTTAATTGATTGTACTAAATACAACCAATTAATTAAGACTATAATTATGAAGTACACTGAACTAATTAGCCTTTATTAATTGGCCTTTTGGTTCTATTTATCCATCTCAAATAAATTTTTAGAGAGTTGAACCTTTTTTGTCCGCCATAGATAGTTCTTGAGAAGGTGCGCAAACTACTAGCGGGTTCCACTTGCTGCACCGGTGCAATATTTTTGGCACTGTGTGTATACATAGTGTGTAAAAGTATACAAAGTTGAAAGTTTGACACACTGAGTGCCAAAAATATAAGGATATAGCATCCGCTATAAGGATGCATTGAAAAAACAACATCACAGGCCGCATGGCTTAACAACATCAAGAAGTATAGAAAATAAAGATAAAGAGGTACATGTTTACCTCTGCAAGCGAAGATCATGCTTCGGTTTTTATTACTTACGTCCAGAGATACGACGTAAAGCGTGAATCTGTAGATGACCATTCTTTTTTTGTATTAAAATAATTCTTAGTGTTGATTAATAATGGTCTTGTTTGCGGTCAGTGCCCATACGCTTCGACTTATTTTTACAGAGACATTTTTCGGTTCAGTCGTTCTAGTTTCCGCGTATTTGAGTTTTGGAAACAAAAAGCTGATTAACAAAATTCCAAGGCCACCGCGGTCACCTTTTACTGGAAAATGCTCTGGAATTCAGGGTAAAAGAAAAAGACTGAATTAAGTGTCAGAACCAGAAAAATGGGCCATTTGCAATTCCATATATTATGCAGAAATTACCCGACTGCTGACGGTAGACTTGTGCAGGTTCTGGCCGCGGTTATCCCTTCAAATTGTCATTTGTAACGCTTGTGTTTTGCGGGCAAGTTCTGCAGACACAGTTCGAGTGACTTATTTAAAAACTATTTTGGACCGTAGTCGATTTGACTTATAGTCCGAAAAGCAATGACTTATCACGAAGAGTTCTTCACGGATTGGATTGGCAATCCAATCCAAATTGGCTTGTTGCTTAGCAGGTCAGGGTACAATTACAATACAAAGTTTCTCGTAAGGAATATACCTAATAAAAAAAAATTGCACCGAAGTATACTCACACCGAAGTATACTCCAACTTGGTCAATGTATACTTGATGTGTTCAGTCTCAACAGCGCAGATTTCGGTTGTTACAGAAAAAAGATTATCCCTGCCGGACTTGCTCCTATAACCGCCCAAGCTCAAAAAGCTGCTGTAACTGTAACTGACCAAGATATTCGCCAGGAAGTTGACACCTTCATGTTTGCGGTCAGTACGAAGTAACTATAACTAGATTACTTGTCCTTGCCGTCTTTCCAACCCAACGAAACTCTTTTTCTCTACAAAATGTTATAAGGGGACTACACAAAAATTTCAGGGACAGGATACCATGGGCTGTTCTGACGTGAACATGTTCCCTCTTAGGGCGATACCCGGAAGTCCCCAGGTATAAGTACTCATTGCACTTTTTTCGTCCCAATAAGAGGTAGATGTGATATATAAAATCCCTTCTGAACAAGGACTATTGCCGGGTTCTTGACTGCCAAGAGAAGTAGTATCGTGTCATTGATATTTTTCGCCATTTTTGTGTGTGGACTCGTTCCGATAAGAATCGTTCCACATTTGAGTATATATACTGCTTTGTCTTATACCCTAATATGAGATAATGTATATATTGCACTATTTTCAAATCAGGAACGCCTTTATGAAGAAATTGTGCAAGAATTCCAAGCAGGATATGACGAGGTCAAGGACGAGGTTAAATGGGGGAATTTTTCTTAGCTAGTTTACCTCGAATGCTGCATTAAAGAAGCCTTACGGCTGTACCCTCCCACACCATTTCACGGGGCGTGCCATTTCCGTGGATATCAAACTCAGAAGGCAAAATATATATTTCCCGGGCGCGGATAACCAGTTTATTGACTCTTCGCATTCTAATTTGCATACTAACTATCAGCAGGAGTCCACAAAGCCCCACTGGAAAAAACTACGTCTTATTTATCAACATACACGCCCGGAACTTCGCGGAAATCCCCAAACGTTCAAAACAGACCGCTTTTCTGGTCCCGCTCAATGCCCCAGCTTTACTTAAATTCCCTTTTCTGCCGGCCCGAGAAACTTCAATGGTAAGCATTCCGCGAGTTCTGAACATATAAAAAATGCTTTTTATAAATTAGCTTAATTTGATAGGTCAGCAATTAGCCATGATGGAAATCAAGAGCACGGTAGATTCCTGGTTGAAAATTTTCGTTGTGTATCGTTATAAGCAGCCGAGAGCGTCTAACATTCCAGTTCCAAATGGAATGCCTAATATAAATGAATTATTTACCAGGGGATTTCTTTTAGTTATTTTAAAACCGCGTTGAAATACATGGCAAATAAAATGATCTCCTGAATGAACAGGAACAACAGGAGCTTGTCAAATATAGAGAGAGAGAGAACAAGACACAAATCAAAGCAAAGTTGATGCAATTTGAAGATAAATTTTATGACACAGTATCCAGATTTTTGCCACAGCCAGTAAGATTGGTACATTAGATTAGTCAACGTTGCATATCATGTCACTGCAAAGATGATAATCTAAAACAAAGTAACAAAAATCAGTCTGTTCTGCTCTATTGGTTCTGTTATTATACATGCCTTGTTACGCTAAATATTCGTTATAAATGACTGGGTTCTGTGACAAATCAAACGGTCAAGGACAGGATTGTTTTTGGAAGGTTATCCATCCGTAACGACTTGGCGTATATATCAGGAGCGATACGGGCATGACGTATTAACTTCTTTGTATCGGTTTGTCGTTTCACAACTCCTTTCCAGTTTCTGGCGCTCGATTCTTTAATGAATGTTCTTCGAGGCAGTACCCTTACGCTACACTCATTATAGCGCTGTAATATTGGTTTCAATATTGTGCCACTTTCAATAGTAACTGAGCTGGAAAAACAGCAGAAATAAGGCTAAAAAAGCCAAACCAATATTCCAGGGTCGCGTTCCCTTTTCTTTTTGGAGGGAATTCACAGTACTTCACCTAACTAATTATGGAAGGATTCGTTCACATGCCTAAAATGTTTTCCGTAATACATAATACGTAACAAGTTTCCGTAATCTGTAGGATTTTTTAAAATCTACCCCTAAAGTTACCAGCCTTGGGGTTATTTTGTACCGGAAAGGAATTGGTTTTTCCAGAACTGTCGATGTCGTTGGACTAGTTCAACAGGTACGCCATGGTACGCAGACTTTATAATATAAATTTTTTTCACTTATAGGATAGCAAATACATGTAAAACCCAGGGCCGCCCAGAGGTTAGACTGGGCCCGGGGCGATCCTACAATGGAGGCCCATTTCGTGCACATAACAAATTATAAAAAAAAGTATTGAGCACTTTTTTGTGTACAAAAATATCCAAAGTGGGGCCCCAAACAGCCGGGGCCCGGGACAAATCGCCCCATCCGCCCCCCCCCCCATCTGGGCGGCCCTGGTAAAACCCAATGAATAATATATGAAGTTGATGGCAAACGCGGGAGTATTTCGTTACTTCTCTTATCGTAATTTTTAAGAGTCTCGCTTACTGTTAAATAAAAGCACGACGTAGATTATCATGCAAAAGCCCAAAATCTCCGGATCTCGAATTTCCCGTATACTTGCAGCTGCAAGGAACTACGATGCTAGCGTGTTTTGCTAACTTGGAGGACATAGGCCTACCCATAAAACAAGCTGAAAGCTTTTTACATGAGAAACATGAGAATCTGGTTAGAGTCCTTTTTTGCTTTTGAACCCACTAGTAATATTTTTTGCTAATGAACTACATTTTAAGAAAATATATATTAGTGTAAATCAACAATACTTGCAATCGTTCAAGTATGAAACAATGACGTAGCAATTTAGAACACTTAGAATATAAAGCTTGGAACTATTTTTACCTTCAAGGTTATATCCAAGACAGAAAGTCAAGCTTCGACACCACCAGTGACTAGACTAATTAGGTCTCGTTAGAAAAATTCAACAGTAACAAAATGTCGCTCATTCACTTAAATGCAACCCTCCCCCCAAAAAATACTATCCAAGAGTAGGACTCGATCTGAACTGAGATACATACACTTCGAAGAAGCTTACAAGGATGATGATTTTTTTTATCCGTGACTATACTTGTCCTTGCTTCTTTTTATATATATTTTTACGCTATTATAACTATACATTCTTGTCTAGACTATTTCACACAAACTCTGACTCAGGGACACCAAAACCATGGCCATTTTAAGCGTATGTGTGAACGTGTTAACCTTTGGGCGACACCCGGAAGTCCAGGAGTCGTAATTACCAGCTCTAGACTTGTGTATACCCTACAATGTACCATGCACCTCCTTCTACAGATTCCCCTAAGCTTCGAAATACTTTTTATGCGCTTCAAAACCTTTCTAAAAGAACAAAACATTTTCTTCAAAGCATATCATATATATGCTTCTTACTTCTTATACGTCTTACTTCTTCACTACAATATATTAGAATAAAAACAAGGATCAATAAAGCTTTGGATTTCACAACTACTATATGACATATATTCTGCAGGTCAGTACAGGTGCTAGGCCTTGGTAAAACCAGATCTATCCAATGCCTTGGCGTTGAAAATAAAGGTTCATAACCTATGCGATTCTTAATTTGCATGATTTCTTAATGACACAACGTAATCTCTTTTGATATGATAAACAACATGTGTACTCTTAACACAAAATATATATGCACACAACTTTAGATTTTCACTTTTTAAAAGATTTTAATAGAAGAATTCCTTCGTCGTTAAAGCTAATGGTCATCAACTTAACAAAACCGTCTAGCTACGGAAACCAATCGCCTTAAACTGCGAAATGTCATTCAATGGTGTTTACTATTTCCTTGGAATTTTACTTTATAAAACGGCGATTAAATGTCGACCAAAAACCTTGCGCTAGATATGGAATAAAATCCATAAGCCATCAAACTGGTGTTAACTAATTTTCAGATGAAAAAACATGGTTACGTTCTTTTGACGCTTTTGCTTTCAGTTTCAGGATCAAACATCAAAAGCAATTCGACCATGAGACCACGGGCATAAACGTGAGAATTACACTTCAGATTCTGACGTCAAACATCGTCAAGTGTCTCTTTTGCTTGAAAATAAGAGTAGCCAGGTAGACCATGACATAAAAACACAAAATACAAAATACAAAAAAATATACAAAGCATGGTAAAGGTACTCAAGCGTCGCAGCTTCAAGGTGAGATTTTTACTCCCGCAGATCGATCTATAAACCTTATTTTTTTAAAAATAAAAGTAACAATCAGGAAGTTTTTAAACTCGCTCGTCGTATAGGCCCCCCTACAAGTCATTTTCTTTTGACATCAAGCAAGAGACAAAAGCTCAATTGGGTTTCTCGGAAAATCTCTCACGTATACACTTTTTTTACTCAAATGGATTTGGAGGCAAGTCCTTATACCTTTAGCTTGATACCTCGCGGGTTTCGCTGCAAAAAGACCACTCAAAACTACACAGAAGGCCAAGACTAACCAAACCACCCACCCACCCAAGACCAACCCCTTTCACATTGGGTAACTTTGTCTTACGCTAAGTAAAGCTTAAGCGCCCAAAAAAGCTGATGAGGGTAGGCTAAAATAGGGGGAGGCTGCTTTGCGGGTGACGTTGCAGCAAATCCAATGCTTGATCCCAGGGACCGGGACCCAAACCAAGGTCCCATCCAGGGAATGCGTAACTTTTGCGCTCAGGTATAACGTACCCCGAGTTGGTATAAATAGGGAGGCTGTGGCAAGTAGGAAATCAGTGTGCAGTTACAGTTTACCAGCAGAAGCTTTCTGTGGTAAAGGTCCTTTCTGCATTCGCTGTGCAATTATCCACAATCTTACAACTTTATTACACTTTGTCGAGAATCGCTCTTAGTAAGCCAGTCTCACAAGTCTTTAGAGTTTGAATTGCACAGATTCCAGGCCATCTCATACACATCACTGCAAGTTATTGTTTAGCAAAGAGTACCGCAAAACCCCAAAATGCTGCTCTGGCTAGTACAAGTATTGTACCTTGCGCCGATCGTAAAGCAACTGTTAGGCCTTTTGGCTTTCAGTTACTTGGCGTATAGGTTTTGGCAGTGGAAGAAGAATGCAGAATACATAAACCAACTCCCCGGACCCCCTACGACACTTCTGGCCGGTAACTGTATGGATTTGGACGTCTCTAGTGACGGTAAATATATTCAAGTTCTCCATTTTTTTTAAAAGATTTTAATTGGCGCCATTATTTAATTAAATTGATTTTTTTCTACTGCGCAGAGGTGACCAAATTATTGTCGCACGTTTATCCCGAACGCTATGGTCGTTTGTATAGGCTTTGGCTAGGTAAGAACATTTTTCCTCAACTTAAAAAAATTCGCTATATTTTAATTTGCAATATGTACTTAATGATTGAATCATTAGGTACGGCTATGCCAACGGTGGTGGCTTGTAAAGCGTCAGTTGTTGAGGTAAGTCGTGGACCATGACAACTTCTAACCTTGAACTTCTTTTCTGAACGTGCTATGGTTTTTTTGTTTCTTTTTTATATCTACTCACCCATGCGGTCATTTGGAACCTGTCCGGCGGGAAAAATAGCCTATTCTAACCAGTAGCAAGTCCTTGAATAAGAGTTCTGATTACAAAGACTTGCACGACTGGCTCGGTAATATGCTTCACTTATTTATTTTCTTAGCCAGTTTTTTATTTTTCAATGTGTTTTTTGGGTGTTTTTGTTTTCTAGGTTACGGACTTTTGACGAGCACGGGTAAGAAATCCTAGAATTGAAAATTCCCCCTGTACAACAAAGCAATACTCATATTGGAAACATTTGTAGGTTCTAGATGGCACAATCGACGCAAGCTCCTCACTCCTACATTCCACATGCAAGTTTTGGAAGGATTTTTACGCGCATTTCACACCCAAGGCAAAATTTTCATGGAACAATTGCAAACCGCTTCGGATGAGATGCCCAAAGGCTTCGATATCTTCCCTTACGCTACCCGATACACCTTAGATGTCATTTGTGGTTTGTAGTTCTTTCATTTTAAACACAAATTCTTAATCCTAGCTAGAAATATCTAGAAGTTCATAACTGAATTCTCATTTTCCAAATTTCCAAATAAACAGAAACGGCAATGGGAAGAGTTCTGGGCGCCCAGGTAAAACCATAATTATTTACTTATTTTGACGAACATACTGTATTTTAATTAAATTTCTTACTAGGTCAACAAAGAATCGGATTACGTCAAAGCAGTAGCTAAGTAAGCTTGCAAATTCAGTTTCCTCAAGAATCATATATCTAAGTAATCCTCTTTACTCTATAGCATCAGCAAGATTATCATGGGCCGCGCTCATCGTCCCTGGCTCCGAAACAAATACTTGTTCCGTCTTTTCAAGGAAGGACGCGAGCACGACCAATATTTGCAAGTATTGCACGGATTCACTCGCAATGTACGTGAAACTTGCCCTAATTACTTTTTCTTGGAAGAATTTCATTCTAATGTCTTGTTTTGTTTTCTTCCATATCAAATTAGGTCATTGCCGAAAAGAAAGCTGAATGGGAAGCCAATAAAGAAGCTCGCATGGACGGTCGTAAAACCAGCAGTAAGTTATCAATGACTACTATTCTATTTGGAATTAACTGGAATGTTAACTTAATAAACAATAATGTGTCTTATACAACAGAATCTTATCGCGCCGCTCTCATGGATCTCCTGCTCATGGCCAATGCTGAAGGTGCCAATTTGAGCGACGAAGATATTCGCGAAGAAGTTGATACTTTCATGTTCGCTGTAAGTCAATAGTCATTCACTATAACAGAAAAGAAAACAAGGGTCTTAATTATTTTAATTATGATCGTTCTAGGGCCACGACACTACTGGAGTAGGTATTGCTTGGTGCTTGTACTTGCTGGGTCGCAGCCCCGAAGTCCAACAAATGGTCTTTGACGAAGTTTCCGAGGTAATCGGCTTTAAGGACGACAACAAGGAAATCACCATGGATGACTTGAACAAAATGCGCTATTTGGAATGCGTCATCAAGGAAACCCAACGTATCTACCCTAGTGTGCCCCTCATCGGCCGCGAGCTCACCGAAGACGTTGTACTCGGTATGACTTCCACGCTTTTTAACTTATTTCCTAAAACAGGCAAATTTAACATAAATTACCTTTTTGGCTTTCTAACGCAGATGGACACAAGATTCCTTCCGGAAACATGGTATTTGTCCTCATCGATGCTCTTCACTACGATCCTGAGGTATTCCCCGACCCAGAAGTCTTCGATCCAGATCGATTCTTGCCCGACAACAGTCGTCATCGCAGTCCCTTCGCGTATGTTCCTTTCAGCGCTGGTCCCCGCAATTGCATTGGCCAAAAGTTTGCCTTGATGCAGATGAAATATGCAGTAGCACTTACTGTTCGCCACTTTCAATTCACGTCTTTGCACACGCCTGACGAAATGCGTCCCGCAGCTGAACTCATTCTGCGACCCACCATTGGAGTTCACGTCGAACTGACTCCACGCAAAGCATAAGAAAGGCTCTTGGCAACGCTTGTATGTAGCAAACAAAACTCTATCTTTGAACTCACTTGTACATTGTTCCTCCAGCAAATCTTATTGTTCCTCAAAAGCTGTAAAAAGGCAAAAGTGTGGATGTCCTAAGCGGTGCAAAGACTGTTAATTAATTGTAAAAACTAAACAGAACAGAAAGCTTATTGTAAGTGCGAAAGGTTTGCTTGATTTGTGCCTGAATGACTCCTTAGAATCCTACGCTCGTCATACTCAATGCTGACGTACTCTTTTGTGGGTTTTTTCTCAAATGATGGGTGCAAGAAATACATTTTATATTACAAAAAGCCAAAACAGTTGAATTGTCGTGCAAGATTGATTTGAGAATGCAAGTTTGTATTGTCGTGGTCCGGCTTTTTCCAAGGCTGTATTTCGGCTCCAGTCCCAAGCCGGACTCCCCTTTCTACATTTACATGCCTTTTTATACATCTTTCACTAACACTACAAATGTTCCGTCAACGTTTGTCCTCTGACCTGGACCTTTCTCAAGAAACTCTCAACATGCTAATTTAACATAAACATGCTAATTTAGCGAAGGTCAAGTCTGAAAAAGGTCATTCGCAACAGTTATGACTCGTGCCCAGAGCTGTAATTTCAGTATATCCCTTTCACAAGCGCAGGCGAGCAGAAAGATTATGGACAACTCATGTGCGGTTTCAAACTTTAGGAACAAATCACAAGGTTACTCACATTTGGCAAACTTCTTGGCAAACTATTCTTATACTATCCATCGCACGCAGTTAGACCCGCGCAGGTCAAATCGGCAAAGTTCAAATCTGACCAAAAACCTGTCAGACTAGTTGGTTTAAAAGGTGCCCAGCATTCTCGTTAAAGAAGGTACCAATGTATATTCATTTTCCCCCATCTCATCCCTCCAACCCTCGTCTAGACATCACGTTCCCGCCCCACTTCGCGACGAAATATCTGGACTGCAGTTGCCCTAAGTGGAAAAATTTGAACTGATGACGAACGGAAAAGAGAGAAACACCAGTCGTCTGTGTGGGGTCAAACGATACTGTAAACTTGACTACGTGCTATTTAAAATCTTTGATCCTTTTGAAGTTTGATACGTGATTCAAGCAAGAACCTTAAGGATTCTCTAACGGTTATAAAGTCCAGATAGCATTATGGAATAAATATAATAGAGGACTTATAACTCAGAGAATATTTTTTAAGTGTGTAAATGTACGTTTTAAGAATGTGGGAAGTATTTTCTAGCGAGTATTTGACCCCTACTTTGACCTTAATTTTTGTTACGATTCTTCTCATACCATTCATCATGGAGAAACGTCGTCAGTCCGAGTTTTTGAAAGCTATTCCGGGGCCTCCAACCTTACCCCTGCTTGGCAATGCCAAACAGATCGCCTTTATAGACAACGAAGGTAACGTAACCAAAAAATATGTTTACGTAAAAGGCTAATATTAGACCATCAAGTAATAAAAACGTCGAACCGACCCCCAGGGTCTCTTCACCCCATAGCAACATGCAAAAGGGCGTCCATGTTCAACATTATTGTTATTCTTTTCTTTTATTACTTCAAGCCATGTTGCAGCTCATGTCCATAGATTACCCGCGTCTGTATGGTAGCTTATATAAAATCTATGTTGGAACCCAGCCTATCCTCGCCGCAACCCAAGCTAGTACAATGGAAGTAAGAACAAAATCGCGATAAATTATAAAGCGATAAAAGCTAATAACACTTACATTAGCCGATTTTGTCCAGCAGCAAGTTAATTGACAAGAGCTTCGATTATGTTTTCACCCACGAGTGGCTCGGCCTAGGACTCCTCACCAGCACAGGTATTCAAACAAACTTCAAAACGACCTTTCCCGTTATTAATCCCCATAATAGGAGCCAAGTGGCACTCCCGAAGAAAACTGCTGACTCCAGCCTTTCATTTCCAAGTTTTGGAAGGATACCAAGGCGTTTTCCACCAAGAAGCCGAAGTCTTAATGGAGCAATTAGAGAAGGCTGTCGCAGATAATCCAGATGACATTGACATTTTCCCGTACATAACTCGATACACGCTAGACGTCATTTGCGGTAACAGATAGATAAAACAAACTTGATTTAAAAAAAAAAATCTTTACAAATTCCTCAATTCACTACAGAAACCGCCATGGGTCGTCCTATGGGAGTTCAGAAGCAACAATCCGATGGCAAAGATGCCCAATAGGTCAAGGCAGTGGCAGAGTAATTTACGCATACATGCTATTTACATATACCATAATTCTTCTACTTCGTTTCTTTCCTTCATTTCTGAACTTTCTAGTATTACGGAAATCTTAGCGATGGTTACACGGAAGCCTTGGCTGCGTAATAAGTTCTTCTTTAAGCTATTTCCTGAAGGCAGGGCTTACCGAAGATATGTCAAAATTTTACACGCTTTCACGTTAGGAGTGATTGAAGAAAAGAAGCGCGATTTCAATGCCAGGCGATCTGAGAACATTTCCGAAAAATCAAATCAAAGTACGAAATCTCCAGGTTGCAATTATTGTTAAAAAATAGAACCGAAAAGACTGAGGCAGTGAAACTTTCAGAGAAACCTCGACAAGCGTTATTGGATCTACTTTTAACTGCTTCGGCAGACGGCCAAAACCTGACTGATGAGGATATCCGGGAAGAAGTTGACACTTTCATGTTTGAGGTTTAGCTCATATCAACGGTTAAAATTAAGTGACCAAGTATTTTCGTTACAATCTGTAGGGCCATGATACGACTGCTGCGGGTATTGCCTGGTGCTTGTACTTGCTGGGAAGACATCCAGAGATCCAGGAGCGCGTGTACGAAGAAATCCAGCATGTGTGGAAGGAAGATGAATCAGTTATTAGTCTCGGAGACTTGGCTCGTTTAAAATATTTAGAATGTTGCATCAAAGAAGCTCAGCGAATATATCCAAGTGTGCCTAACATTGCTCGCGAACTGAGTGAAGATGTCATGCTCGGTAACTGGTCTAGTTAACAAAAGACAAAATTATAATTTTTATTAAGTTTTATTTTAATCTTGTAGACAAGTATTTGGTTAAGAAAGGAACGACTGTATTCTTATCCATTTACGCCGCTCATCATGACCC
>RJJA01000711.1:0-12391 GCA_003724045.1 Lepidurus arcticus | reverse complement strand
CATCTTCTACTAAAATGTGACCCACGTTTGGTTCGTGGATGATGGTGTGAATCGGGTTTATCATTGTCATCCCATAGTCCCGATATACAAGATTGACCTGGGTGAAGACTGCCAGCTGCATGACATTAAATTTTGTGGTGTCTGCTTCTGCAAAGTAGTGAATGATAGCTGTTTTTGCCGGCGTAGTGGCCAATAGATTTGACTATACTGGGCTATAGTACGGCCTATCGCTTGGACAGAGGGGTGGACCACTATAGGTAATTTTACTGGTGCGAAGCGGGCCTTGATTCTGGTTCTAATATAGTTCATGTTTTCAGATGTTAGTGGTTTGACCAGACCACAAACAGTTGCCAACGTGATGGACACTGATAGCTGAGCTACTTTGGGGGAGATCTCAACAGGTGTTTGAGGCCCAGTGCCACTTGGTGTTGTTGTGAACGTTGTTGAGCCTGATTGATCCTTCTCTATGAAAACTTGAGGTCCTCTTTTCATTGTTAGCGTTATTTGATGGGGCACCTTTTCACAAAGTTCAGGATAAAACCTTAATAGTAGAGACAGCCCTACGCCTTTGACCTCATTCATGTCGGTTATAGCAGCAAAGTAGGCAGGATTCTCACACAGCCGAGACATGGGCAATAGGTACAGTGGTATGAGTACCTCTGACTGAGCTGCAGTCGCGGAGGGATCCGGCAACTTGGCAAGAGCCGCTTTGAATTGCTTCAGGTTGTTAAAGGGCGCTGGTGGATCTACGATGCTCATGGATCCACCAGACGATGGAGAACTAACTTCACGATCACTGTGACATAAGAATGGCCGTTTGACTCACAATGTCAAGGTGCACCGAAAGCTCACAAAAACTACACTTCATGTTTTAATGGGTTAGAGGAACTCAAGGTCTGGAACCACAATGTCAATGCTTCACTTAAATGTTTTAATGTTCGCCAAGTTAAGTAAAAATACTAAGGAAATAACCACAAGCCTAAAAACCAATCCTACCGACTGCGCCAGTTGTAAGAAAGTGCTATCACAAATTATAGTAGGTTCTTTTTTGGCAGAAGGAGAGGCTGTGGTTATCAGTTAGAATCTAAATAATAGGACTTAGAACGTGGACTAAGGTAACCGGGGAGAAAAGTTTAAGTCCTTAAAGGACAGAATTCAGTCTGAGATAACCGCGGAATAAAGATAAAGAGTCCGAAAAGGAAATAGACTCTGAACGGTTTAACTGGTTTATTTGTACACTACAACAGATCACGACACCGACAAGATTCTAAGCTAAGGCTTTTGCTCCCCACCAAACGTAACCACTGACTCTCCCAGATTGATCTAAAAACATCAGCGGAGAAAACAATTAGCCAGCAAGCACTTCATAAGTGTGGGTGGTTCGTACAAAAAGGGTTTCGCGGTATTGGTTCACAGGAGGGCCAAGGGAGTAACAGATTTTTAGGGGCGACATCTATCGGAGAGGGGAAGAAGAAGTGGGAAATCCAAAAGCGCGCAAAAGTGTTGCGAGGCCAAATCGCAAGCCGGGGGGGGGGGGGAAGGAGTTTGATGATGTTTTTCCTGTTTTTTGCTTCTACCCTTCCTCAGCCTAGAACAGAGGGGGAAAAGCGTCTCACGAGTCCGAACAGCGAGTTCGATCCGCGAAGAAGGCGCGGTGTTTTAACAGTCGGTCTACTACTGCAATTTTTACTTCGACTAGGGATCGTTAATTATTCATTTCGAATTTAAACTTCCTTTGAATTCCGTCATTTGTAAATAAAAATGCAGCACATTTACCATTTCTTTTAAAAAAAACGGGACAAAACCGCCTTTTTGGTGAAAAAAACGGGACACCTAAAAATGAACGAAAAAAACGGGACGTATGGTCACCCTAATTAGATCCGATCATTTGATCGGATCTAATCGGGGTCTTTTTTTAAAAGATCCAAAGCACTGGTCTCAGCACTTGCCAGTGAGAAGTCAGCGTTGTGTAAGATTCGCTAGCTAGCTAGCAATCTGTTTGCTAGCTGATCCGCTTCAAGAATCCGATGCTTCTCCGCGCCGTGAAACTGAACTTCCAGTAGGTACCTTTAGCTGTGGCATACTCCCCAGTTTTTCAGAACGCTTACCGTTAGGGAACTGTACTGCTTCCCCAGCACATTCCATGGGTGGGGCTAAATAGTCCTTCCAAAACAATGCATATCTTTTACGTGTGATTAGTGTTGTGCATATCTCCGGCTTTTAATTCCAAAATACAACAGTAAGCCTCAAATATACATCTTAAAACTAATATAGAAATTGTTTTCTGTATAATCTAATCAAACCATAAGGAATTTGTAACGAAAACAACAATGAAATTGCGTCTTATTTTTCGAAGTTTATTAATCTTTGCAGACGCTACCCACAGTAAGAATGACCCATAATTCATAAAACTCGCTTGATAGCCTCTCACAAGTCTGTTAGATACCTTATTGGTTACATGTAGTTCACAAGTAAGAAAAATTCCGCAGTTTCTTTTACTATTTTTACTATAAAAACGTTCTTAGAAAAGCCAAGTAAAACTTCCCTTATTTTTATTTTTGTTTATTTTCTCTCCTAGCTTCAAGTATACCCATGTTTCTCACTTTTAATTTCTATTCCCAAGCAGCAAAATTGGAAACATGACCGAAAGGACCAATCACGGACCAGCTACCGACGATTACGAGCCAGTACTTTTTCAAAACCACCGAAAATCGACCATTTCTCGCGATTCTTTTGCCAATAACTTCCAGTCAGACCCTTACGACCACAGTTACGAAGATGTAATGGTTCGGTGTCACGAAGGAGAAGCAGATAATCGTTTGGCCCAGCTCGAAAGCCTTTCCTTGACCCCTTTCGCCCCGATTCAAGCCATCGCGTTTATAGACGATGAGCCCATATCACCTCCACCTGCTCCTGCTCCTCCGCAAACTCGCCACAGCGTCTTAAAAGCTTTTGATCCTCTTTTCGGCCGCCATTCAGTCCGCCAGCATCATTTCTATGATGACGTCACGCTCGAGCATATGGAAGACCTCATCGCGAAGCCCTCCCACGAGGCTCCCAGCAAACCCCCCCGGCAATTCCACTTAATTGAATCCAGAGATGTTAAGAATCGTCCTCCGAGCACTCAAAACTCGGCTTATGAAGAGCTACGCTGTCCTGTTCCTCAAACCAGCACCCCAGTCTACACCCAAG
The DNA here is from genome assembly GCA_003724045.1 of Lepidurus arcticus. Taxonomy (NCBI): domain Eukaryota; kingdom Metazoa; phylum Arthropoda; class Branchiopoda; order Notostraca; family Triopsidae; genus Lepidurus; species Lepidurus arcticus. Next base: position 9,199 of record RJJA01000711.1, on the reverse strand, counting down.
TGATAAAGCCCGTAAAAGAAGCGAGTGTTCACACGCAGGACAACGAAAGGTTCTTCAGAGATAGTGTAATCGGTCATACGGGGCTCGCATACAGCTACGATACGTGTTCGTTGAGTTCTTTCGACGATAACGCGACTTATGCCTCTATTGATCTGTCCCGGACGGCAGATTCAGTCTCCCTAGCCACCTTAGCCTCCCAGGCCTCCCAACCAGTCCTGCTTCCTTCTCCTCCACCGCCTTTGGCCCCCAAACTACCCGCCAAAGAGAGCAAGAACCTGGCCGAGAAGATTAAAAGATTCAAGGTTCCCTCCTTCAAAAGCTATTACGACGGGTCTGACGGAGGAGCAGGGAGTGTTGCTTCGCGTGGTAATCATTCCCGGAAGAATTCACCGTCTCCCAGTTTGAATGGAGAACTGAATGAAAACACTATTGGAGGGTATCTGCACTGGCACGCGTTGAATAAGAAAGAATATCAGCTCTTGTGGAGCGAAATCCGGGATGGATTGCTTATCGGAACGGTGGATCACCGAGGAGGAGGAGCGAAATTCACTGAGCCCTTGAAAAGAATCATTACTCTCAGCGTTCTCAGCGAAAAAACGTAAAGAATTTGTTTACATTATTTTCAATTTAGGGCAAGATGGTGTCACCAGGGTCCAATTTTCAATGCTTAAATGTAGCGAAATAGACCTTATCGTCTATAGATGACAGTAAGGTCGATTTTCTCTAGGGATACCATAGGAAAGTCGCCCTTAGCGAATTTTGCTTGTACCTTCTACGAATTAATTTAATTTATTTCATTTTTACTAAGGTCCAATGCTTAAACATAGCAAGGTAGTCCTTATCGTCTGTTGGATGTCGGCAAGGTCGCCTTTTTTTTATAGGGATTGCAGATATGAATTAATTTCGATTTTGGGAATAATTGTTATTTATGGAAGAATGATTTTCATTTTTTACTTTTTTGTACTTAGGCCAATGGATCACGATGCCTTTGAAATTGCGACTACTCGCGAGAAGAAGAAAACTTTGGTACTGGCAGTACCGTCAGTAATCGAACGTGGTCGTTGGTTGATGATCTTGATGCAGAATCTTAAGCAACCCTTTAGCCAATTAGCGAAGAGTGATTTTACGCGAGTGGGCAAAGTCTATTTAAAAGTAATGTATCGACTTTCTTCGTCAAAATAATGTACGTAATTAATAAAATGGTAATGTTTTTTGGAAATTTGCTTAGGAGGGGATCAGTGGTCATTGGAGCATTGCGTGGCTTCTATTACAAGATCGCAGCTTGCATAGACAAAGCGTGACTGCTAAATCAGCCGAAGGACCTATGTTAACGGAAGATTTGAGAAAAACGAGAGGCATAGGTAACAAAGTATACAAAACTTAGAAATTAAACTTTTTTACATTATTTTGAAAAATGAAGAGATTCAGTGCCATTTCAAGCTTTCTTGAAGGACTAAAGTTTCTTTTTCATAGGTTTTATTCCATTTAGTGATGAAGGATGCTGCCCTTTAGTTGCCGAGCCTGGCCCTATACTAGTCTTGAATTTGCCAGACGTCGCTTTGTATATCCAAGCGGATTTAAAGATGGAAACTGAGAATTGGTGCAAGTACTTAAAAGCTGCTTCGATGTTTTCAGGATGTGCGTTGGATCAACATCAGCTTACGGCTCATGATATTCCAGTTTTGGTTGAAAAGTGCATCAAGTTTGTCTCTACACATGGTAAGTAAATCCCTTAATAAAATAATTTTAATGTAATAGTCATAATTAATAGCATTTTGCTAATTCTGGTGTGTTAAATGTATTTTAATAGGTAGCTTGTCTGAAGGGATCTATAGGAGGAGCGGCGTTACATCCAAAGTCCACAAATTACTCACTTCCTTGAAACAAGACGCGTGTAATTTCCATATTTCCTTGGAGGATTATAACGAACATGATGTGGCATCCGTCTTGAAGAGATTCTTTAGAACCTTACCAGAGCCTTTGCTTACCAACCAATTGTATAGCAAATGGTTGGATGCTCTTAGTAAGTTTGCATTCTATAAATAGTTTTCAGAAAATTCCTCTAACTTACTCATTTTAATGGAGAATCCTTCTTCGTTTAGAAATCCAATCCCATGAACTGAGATTAGAAGCCTATCGAGAATTACTGGCCAATTTGCCTCCCATCAATTACCGGACCTTGCAGGCGCTTATGGGGCATTTGCATAGCATTCATGATCAGTGCGAAAAGAATCTCATGCATGTAGGAAACTTGGCTTCGTTATGGGGACCCACTCTCATGACCGTCGAAGTAAAAAATTGGATCATTTTTAAATCCTACTTAATTAGTTTCGGTTTATTAGAATTTGTATATCCTTTTCTTTTTATATCATTTACTTTTCTAAATTTTTGGGGGATGTTTTCCGGATTAGAATGGTCCTTCGGGTGCCTCGTCGTTTTCCTACACTCATGCGGAGACGGATGTGGTATTACAGCTCATTCAGTACTACCCATGGTTGTTTGATGTGGATACGGAATCGCTGGAGAGGGAAAGAACCTTGCAAGAGGCTTTGGTTCGGATGCAAAGTGGGAATTTACCAAAGAAGGCGGCGGGGGATATGAGGCTATGGATTTATACTTCGTCGCAGCCTAATGCCGATAGCACATCCATCACTGTAACGTTTGTATTTATAATAATTATTATTTTTCAAGCACTTTAAATACCTTAAAAAACGCTTAAAAAACTGTTGAAATCGATTTTTATTGTATTTATTTTATTTTTTAGGTGAATCCTAGCAGAACAGTCAAAGACGTGAGAGAGGAAGTGGCTAGCAAGTACAGTACCAAGCCGGAGTCGCATTCTGTCCTAGTTTTAATGGAAAGCGTCTGCAATGGTAACTTACATCGCCCGTTACACGGAAAAGAGTTGGTTTTACCTGTAATTCTAAGATGGGCGCAATGGCCGCAAGAAGATTGTACCAACAATCGTCTTATTTTCAGCGCAGACAACTTATTACTACCTCTCCTACTTGGGGTATGAAACATTTTATAAAGAAATTTTAAATATATATATATAATTATTTTTTTGGAAGTCATGTAATAATTGTGAATTATTGAGATTTTTCTTTTCTTAATAATTCTTTTCGATAATGTAGACTGTTCCCGCTCCATCGATCTTTATGGTTTTACGTTACGCTGATCCCAAATCCAAATCTTTCAAGAAATGTCCTGTGGAATTCTGCCAGGCGCGTATAACTTGCCTAAAGGATACCAAAGTATGTGCTAACAATGTTAGATTCTAAAAAACTAGTGATATATTTTATGTTCCATAATTTTTTTAAAGAACCATACTGTGTTCGGACAATGGGATATCGAAAACCTGGTTTGGTACTATGGGGCGGAGCCTAAACGCAGTCCCCCAACTAAGTAAGAAAATCATGAAAATACGCTGATAATCATTATTTTATTTTGTCTATTAATTCCTGGTAGTAATTAAGATTCCTATTTAGTTTCTCGTCATATTCTTTGCACTTTAGTGTATGTCTTTTACAAATTGCTGCCTGCAAATCGGGTATTTGGTTATCAAGTAATCGCGCACGCCGTTTCATGCACGCTCATGTACGCCCTATAAACACGCCATCTCGTGGTGGAAGTTTGAACTATTTATACTGCACGGAAGTCTATTTATTAATTTATTTCTCGGTTATGAAGAAATTGTTAAATTAAAGTAAAACTTAGCTTAGAAGAAAATTACTCTATAGATTAAGTAACATACTAGTGAATATTGTGAGTGGTATTTCGCACTAATTGACAAAAATTAATTAAATTGAATAGTTTCGCAGATTTTTAATTAAGTCATGTTTTTTTTATCCAGATGGGTTATAACCTTTGTGGAAAAAGATGTTCCAATTAAACGATCTAGAGATTCGCCGTATTTTGGCCATACGCTATGTTTTAGCAATGAAGAAGAATATTCCAAGTTCACAACGTCAATGTTACTAGCTGAATACGCCGGAGGGCTTTCAGCATATCTGCACCATCCCTAAGAAATTTCCTTTCAGCCAGTGTTTTACTTAAAAGCAAAACTAAAAAAAAAAGTTGCATTCTTCCAAACATTTCAATGTTTATGTCATTGTCTTGTTTTTTTTTTTTTTTTTAAAGAAACTTTCTAATATGGTTCTGGAAGGAGAAGATGAGCAATTTACGGTGCTGTGATAAGGGACCAGAAAAGCAAAAGAAAGAAATGAAAAACAAAAGAGTTCACCAACCAAAAAAAGAACAACGTTACTTTTAAATCCTTGCAAAAAATTGTATTCCTTTATACAGAAATGCACACAATGCTTTCATTGCTCCATTCTTGACTTACCGAAGAAAAAAGTCAAAACGACGAAAAACTCAAAATAGTTCCGCCACTTCTTCACTTCCACTTGTAAACTCGCAGCACTTTCTCAGTCAAAGACGCCAAGTAATGCTCTCCATTCAGCTTCATTGGCAGAATATCTAATACAGGATCGGTTGACGGAAATTTCTGCAGTACTTGCCCGGTACTCACTTCCCAGATTACCATACTCTTCTCGGATTCCTGATGCGCCGCCACTAAGAGTCGACTGGTGTCCGATCCAGGCATGGCGAAAATCGCCGAGCGAGTCAATAACTTCTGCGCCGTACCCGCACGGATCGTTTGTACCACATTGCACGTACACGTACCGTTCAGCCAGGCCGGTTCACACACCACATGTCGGACAAACGGCTGTATGTTGTTGGGTCTGGCCGACACCAACAAGTGCCGGGTAGATGGCTCCACCGTCATGTATGTGAAAGGACCCTCGAGCGGCAGCGGAAAGGGACTGTACTGCCCATCCCTATTCTCGTAGAACGTACTCCCATTCAAGCGTTGCAGAAATAACCCACCGCGACTAAACGCAGCTGCGGAATTCCCTTTTACGTACGAGAGTGCCGTAACGGGCGACGTTTGTCCAATTTCCTCTAATGTTTGCAGCGGCAAACTGCCTTGTCGTGTGTCATACAAAAGTACTTTGCCTTGCTGGGTTCCCACGAAGAACTGATTCAAATCATCCGCGTTCCAAACGCAGCTCCATAAAGGGGCGTCTACCGCGTAGGTTTGTACTACCGCGTTACTTTGAACGTTGGTTAGTTTCGCGGTCTTATCCAAAGAAACCGTTAACAGCAAATCGTTCTTCTCCGGGTTGAAACTCATATCCCTGATCGTTTTCTGGTGAATACTTACGAATTGAACTGTGCGGAATTCGAGGGCGTTGATCTTTTTGATACCTACGCCCGGAAATAAAGGGCTGGTAGACGGTTGCGAGGCTAGGAGCATGGTGTGCCATTCGCTGTAAGCTAAAACGCGACAGCCGCCGTCTTTGGACATTTCTAAAATGGATTCCAGCGCTAAGCGCTGGCCTAAGAGCCCTGAAGGCGGGGCTTGGGTGACAAAGGACATGGTCATGCCTGCATTCAACGGCAACGCGAGACTTTTGCCGCTGGCGGCCAAACAAGCGCCTGATAAGGCGGCGCGGCATTGTTGGAGCTCCTGGCGCAATGCCACGAGTTCCTGCTCGCGTAGCGAGACTTGAAGTTGCAAATTTTTGGTCTCTAGCTCTTGATGTCGTCGGCGCTGGCGTTCTTTCTCCAGATCGGCGAGCGCGCGGTCGCGTTCGGTGGTATCGAGGGCTTTGAGCGAGCGCACGAATAAAGGACGGATGTCACGTTTAACGGCGTTGGCATTGCACTGAGGGCAGCGAGCGCCTTTGCCAGCACTGCCGATCCAACGTTCGATGCAACTTTGGCCGAACACGTGGCCACAGCGCAAGGCGGCCAAGCGATGGGCACCGGAATTGCTCCACGATTCGAAACAGATGGGGCAAAGCTGACCTTCGTCATCGGCAGCATTGAAGGAAGGTTGCTCTTCCGCCACAAAGCCGCCTGCCACGGGTTCACTAGGCGCCTCCTCTTCTTCTGGCTCCTCTTCCACCACTTCAACCGAGGGTAAGTTAGGGAAGGGCTCGGGTTGAACAGGGATTTCGGGCTCGATCACGCTGGAAAGTCGTCGTCTTCGCCGAGGCGGTCCTTCGTCCACTGAATTTGACTCTACCATAGCTCTACTTTGGGATGGTTCTCCTCCTGATGCTATTGAAGACCTTGTCTGTGATGCTGAGGATCCTGAAACAAAAGATAAAGACATGTAAGTTGGTACTTAAGATATATGAATTTGTTGTATGTATTGTTTGTTTTACTTGTTCGCCTAATGCTTAACACAGGAGAGAGGTTTAGGTGTTCGTGGCTAGTTTCTTCATCAGGTGGACGCGGGGCAGGAAGACGGGAGCTTTGGTTGGTTTCGTGATCATCATTGTCAGCCATTGCCCACAATAATGAAACGTTTCAGTCTGGGTTGTTGGACCAAGCTATTTAGCTTAGCAATCCAAACCATTTGGTCACCAAATCAGGTCAATTCCTTTGCTTTGTTTCGTAGAAAGATAAGTTTAGAAAGGAAAAGGAAAATATTTTAAAATAGCTTACTACTGAAATTTAAATCGCCATTTATGTAACTTGGTGTGCTTGTCAAACGATATATAAACAAGACGACAGGACTAACTGTCGAATAAGCTGGGCAAGTGGACGTCCGAAGGCGTGAAGAGGAACGGAAGCTTCTTGTCAATAGATGGCTCCAGCGAAACAGTTGAAGAGGAGTGAAGAGCTGTCAAGTGTTTACAGGCATGTTCCGTAGATGGTGCTAGTACACGTGTGGGCGGTGTGGGTTCAGTCGCGCTCGCAAAGCCGGAGAAGCTACGGGTTGAGACAGAACCTATTGTTATAACTTATATAATATTTGTGTTTTAGCTGAATTTGCGTAACTCACTGTTTGTAGTTACGAACAACAGTCCTGTTCATGTATAAGCATTGATTTAGCTTCATTTGTGGAGTTTTTGCGTGTTTCCAGTGCGAAGTTTCATTCAAACGTGTTTGGGCGTGTAGGCGTTTTTTAACGTCTAAAACAAACGATTTTGTGAAATTTGGGCTGCACAAGCTCAAATAGATGCCGCTGGGTTTTTCTTTTTCACCTTTGGCCTGCTCCAGTTGGTAATTATTATTTGAATTTTTTACGAGGGACATCCATTAGTCTTTATGCCTGTTATGCAAATGAAGCTGAGAAATTTAGATGAGAAATTTATGTATGAGAATAAGGAAAGATAGTTTAAATGTATTGAACTATTTAATATAATAGAATAGATCCGTAATAATAAAAGGAATAAAATATGTCCGTCCTTCTTAGTCGCTACTCTCGTCCTGATGACGTTATTTTGAATTTAGCTTATCAATGGTTTATTTATACATGTAAACGAATGTTTATATTTCTCCATTCATGCATGGTCTTAAGCAATTGCAAGCTTTTTTTACTTAATGCCCAAATGTGGCTAGGAGACGTGGACTTTCCACATTTTCCGTTCCTACCGCATTTGTTGTGTAAATTACTTGCTATTTGTTGTTTTTACAGTTATTTATTGTGTACTCATTTTTATTTTATTAATTTTTTTGGGGGGTGATAGTATTGCTAAAACGCACAATGCTAGAATACGGAATTTAAAAAAAAAAACGCAGTGCCCAATCACGTTGTTCGTTGCTAATGTTGCTCGTTGCTAATGCCAATGTTGTTGCCAGGGTCTCTGGCCAATGGATACAGCCCTCTGTAGACACTCGCCGCCACTTGGCGTTGTCGACGGAATTAATCCCGCAAACCATTTTGTGAACAAACGCCAAGCCGACTACACGTCAGGTAATTTGCTACCCTTCTATTCAAAGTTTTCGACTCTCACACGACATTTAGCAAACTGAAAGGCAAACAGACTTAAGTATTAGGCAATTAGATTGCATATTACCACATCTTGTTCATTAAAAGTAACAATGTTGATCATTTTCGACATTATTCCCGGGGGTAAGTGTCAGTTGATTTCGAACAATTTTTCGAATGTTTTCAAGTTTATTCGCTCCCATTGACGACATATTGCCATTAATTCAATTAGCAACTAGTGTGAAGTTACCAAATTCTGCCTTCCATTTCCTCTAGCTAAACGACGGTTTTGTTTATCCTTTTTTTCACGAAAATGTTCAAAATCCGATTTAACAATTTTCGAATCTCTTAATTCCTTAATCCTCTTTACTACCAACAAAGATACACCCCCGGAGGGTAATGCCGTTTTTGGATTTTAAAAAATATCAGTGCAAACAAATTTCTTAATTTTCCGGCTAAAAACGTAATATTAAAAATTCCCGTACGGCTGCCATAGCCGGTCCCGGTCAAAGCTCCAGCGAACGTTTTTGTGCCCGCCCTGATCCGCCATGTTGATTTGTGCAGTCGGAGTAGGATGACGTACTTTTCTCGTGACTCAAATTAAACTTGTCAAAGCGTTAGACTGTGTTAAGTTGTGTTTAAGGATGAACGATATTACTAAGTATTGTCCCTTTTATATTTATTAGGTGGTGACAAACACCTACATACTACTTCAACTGGATTCACTGCGTTACTTCTAAAGATTGTCTTCATTTGAAGCCTTTATGACGCTAAACTCCGTCCACTTTAGAAGAAGACGAGAATTAATCTTTTGAGCCGCAGTTATCAATTTCACCAGATTCGTCTTTGGGGTTCATTATGGAAGGTTAACTTTTTAATTTGAATGAACTTGATCTTTTTATTAATATTTCCCTTGCCATTGTCTAATAGGCTTCAGATAGAGCTCTGTTGGGCTAATATTCCGTATTGGGAAGTGGAGTTCTTATACGGAAAGGAATTTTGGCTTTTATTTCTAATATTACATAACGGACAATAAAAAGGACATTCCTTTGGAAACTAGCTTTTGCGGGAAACACTTTTGGTACAAAAATTACGCAAACATGGTGGGGCACCCAAAAATGCTCCGTCGCCAGCGATGCTGCTATGATGCTATTATGGAGGCTACTGTGGAGGCTGCTATTATGCTGCTATGGAGGCTACTGTGGAGGCTACTATGATGCTGCTATGGAGGCTACTGTGGAGGCTACTATGATGATGCTATTATGCTGCTATGGAGGCTACTATGATGCTGCTATGATGCTACTGTGGAGGCTACTATGAGGCTACTATGATAGATGTTACTAGTTAGGCTATAAGGGCAAGGCTTCAAGATTCGAGGTCGCAAAATTCAAGAACTATTCGATTTCATGA
>RJJA01000710.1:0-16068 GCA_003724045.1 Lepidurus arcticus | reverse complement strand
CACAGATAAGGTGATTTTACTAGTCGTATGTTGTGTATGTTGACATAAACGACACTCCAGTGTGCACCAGGCTTTACTTAATCAACTAATTAAATTTTATAGAAAGTACAATAATAGATCTAATTAAGCACTGTAGACGTTTTATGAGTAATAAACATACATCCCGTCCTTGCTTTCAAACTTGCGTCTGGAACTGCAAGTGGCAGTCGCACTGCCATTGGTCAGATGGTCACGTGACATAGCTGTGTTTATATTCTTTGTTGTCATAGTGGGAGCATATTTCCAACACGCAACAGTGAAATTTTGCATTCATTAAGATAAGCATAACCAATAAGCATAAAAGAGTTCTTATTTCACCTACGCAAGAACGAAGAAGGTAATTGTTTACCTTACGATTGCATGTTTAACAGGTAAAGTTACGCATAATGTTCCCTACTTTTTCTAGATGGAATCAAAGGGAAAAGATGAAAGACAAAGTCAAGAACAAGACCAAAGCTCGGATGATGTCACACCCAAATCAGAAGTTGTTCGCCAACAGTCTGAAGCTAGGCAAATTCCCAGCACCAGCAATTCTGTTCGTCAACGAACCGAAAGCGAAAGTTCGTGTACGCAAGAATCTTCCTCTAAATCAGAAACTAAACGACAAAGAACCATCTCAGCGAGTTTGACCAGCCCCAGCAGGATCATTCCTCCTTCGCCACCAGGATTTGTATCCTTGGAAGAGATCATGAAGGCTGCAACTGGGATTGGGAATATGGTCTTGGCCCACGAGATTGCTGTTAGCGACAATTTTTCGCTGAAACCACCCGAATTGCCGGAAAACAGGTATATAAAAAAGACAAAAAACAAGAAAATGATCCAACCTTGATCTATCAATTCAAATTTTGTTTTTGTAGCGTTGAGAAGCACATCAAGGAAATTATGCACAAAGCATTTTGGGATTGCATGGAAGAAGAATTGAAAAGCGACCCACCGAAGTATGAACGTGCGTTAATTCTGCTTGAAGAAATCCGCGAAGTTTGTTTTTAATTGTTTTAAAATATTATAATTTTTCAAGTTTTGTTCTATTCCTGTTCTCTAGAATATGTTAAATCTGATCTTACCACATCAGACCAGGACTGCTCAAGAAATCAAAGAGAAGCTAGACTTGGATCTCATTAAGCAGCAGTCTGACGCAGGAGTCTTGGATTTGCGTGTACAGATGTTTTAAAAATCGAAAAAAAAAAATAATTTGTCAACTTTTGGGTCTAGAACTATCTCCAGTATATCCTCTCCCTGATGGGACGCATGTGTGCTCCCTTTAGGGACGAGAAGATTCGTGAACTGACCCAGATTCACGATGTAATTCCCTTGTTTCGTGGAATTATGGAGACTTCTGAATTGTTGCGTTTGGACTTTGCTAATTTCGCCATTTCGCAAGTCAAGCCGCATATTGTGGCCCATGGCGTGCAGTACGAGCGCGAGAAATTTGAGCAGTACTTAAAAGTCACTCCAGGTAAATAGCAAAATTAACTAAAAAATGTCAAAAAAATCACTAAAAATTTTTTTTTGGCGTGTTTCAAAATAGATGGCTTACACAATACGAAATTGTGGTTAGCTCGTCATGTGGCTCAAGATAAAGCTCCATTGAAAGTCTTAGCTGACGCGTACTTGGAACTATTGGAATGGAACCCAGAAAACCCATTTCCGGAAGTAAATTTTTCGAGAATTTTTCCAATAAAAACATAATTATAATTGCTTATGGCTTCTTAGACTCTAGCTGTGGACGAACTACGATTCCAGGACTTGCAAAAGAAGTATTTTAACCTTCATATACTGGGTTCGGTCCTTTTAGTAGCGTTTTCGACGGTCGCAACTGGTTTGCAACAAGTAACGGAATTTCGGACCCAATTCAAGCAGCACATTGAAATCATTCTTGGCGATATTTATTCTAATCAGTAAGGTTCAATATTGTGAAAAGATATATCTATAATATATAAATAAGAGCTGTTTTAAGTTAATAAAAGAAGAGAATGTGTTGGAAAATACTAATTTAAGCAAATTTTCGTAGGGCATTTGAAGCTCTGGTACCGAATGTCGTTCTGCAGATTCTAAATGAAGTGTCGGTAGCTTTACCGCGTTACGGGCAACCAGAAATTACGCGTACAGCTAAAGAAGTCTTGGAAATCCAGTTAAAACAGCTCGCCAACCCCGACAACCCTATTCGCCAATTAGTTCGTAAGAATTTGAATAAAACTCGCGATTTTGCGTGCTTTGTTTGTTGTTTTGCTAAACGAGAACTTGAATGTATACAGGATCTCGAGCCATGGGCTTTCTGGAAACTATAATCAGCTCTGAAACCATGCAACCCACACCGATTCCACCTGGTTTATCCCTGTTAAAAGAAGAACTGACTCGCTTGGCTGGCCAATTTGCTCGTTTGGTGTCATATAACCGCTCCGTGTATGTCTCTTTTTACACTGATATCATCTCTCAGCTCAATGGTGCAAATTAATATATCTCTTTGGATGGAAATCATAGTGAAATAGCTTCTTTAAAAAAAGGGACTCTTCGGTAGCCATGGTTTTCTTGCTTGTAAAAAAAAAAATTGATAATACATTATTCGCGCTATGCTTTCTATAAATCATGTCCTAACTGAATAATTTCGCTAATAACAAAATCCATATCGTCAGCCGTGGGAGGTGGTTGGCAATGGATAACCATGCGGAAAAAATTGACGTGTTGTTTGCAAGGCTGATAGCCTATCATTAAGTTCCCGGTTTTAACCATTCTTTCCTTAATTTTGGGGGCCACCTATAAAGAAAACTTATGTAATGTATATACAAGTACAGTACAGTACTCTTAAAAAAACTCAATAAAAAAAACTTAATAAAAATAATAAAAACTTAAAAACAAACAATACCGTCTAATGGCCCGCAACCGGGCGTCTGGGAACAGCACTACGAAACACCATTAGGGCTATTCGCACGGCCATTCGCAGCACTGTTTCCAGACACGCCGTTGCGGGCCATTAGGAGAAGTATGGTTTGCTGGGGTCGTTTTTTTTTAAGAGTACTGTACATAGCAAACATAATATATAGCAAACAGTCTAATTTCAAGTTATGTTTTCCTTAGGCATCTGCGTGAAATTGTTATTAAACAATTAGTATTACTAAATAAATGAATTTCAAACATGAAGATCGCGTGGTGGCTTTCTGACGTCACAGACTACAGTTACAACCATGGTTACCGGAGAGCTTTGTTGTTGTGTACTGTTTTTAAAATTTTAAGCAGGAAAAATTAATAGTAAGCATGGTAGCAACTACTGTAAATAATACATTGGCTCCGGAAAATAGTTCTGTGACGTCAGACGCTGAAATTAAAAAAGAAGCTCCCGTGTTGATTTTGTGACGTCACAGACAGCTATAACCATGGTTACCGAAAGCTGGTTTTTGTTTACTATTTTAAGCACGGGAATAAGGTAACCATGGCAGCCACTGCTGTATACCCACACCGTAATGCTTCTGCGACGTCAGGAGCAAAATTTTGCTTTTTTATTAAATCTTTGTTTCTAGTTGTTATGTCCGTCTCATCTGCGCAAAATTTGAGTTAAACTATTACTAAATAAATAAATTCCAAAAAAGTAAATAGTAATGGTGGCTTTCTGACATCACAGGTAACAGTTATTTCCATGGTTACCGAGTTTTGTTTTTGTTTACTATTTTAGCACGCGAAATAAACAGTAACCATGGTAGCAACTGCTGTAACTGTCTGATACAAAATTTGCTTTCATATTAATTAATATCTTTTTTGTCGATTAAAATCAGGAAAAATGTATGTTAATATTTTGTTACCAGAGATAGCTTGTTGTGCCACGCATCGTCTTCGATCTGATTCCGAAGACTAGGTGGAATATACCAAAAACAGACGTTGGTACAACTACTTCGAGGCAAAACCATCCGAAATCCTTCCGTTTGCGTCAATTTGTCGTGCAAATACCTAAAAATTAGAGTCTTTTGTTATCCACTTAGCTCTCATAACAATACATTTGGGAATCCTTTAAAGGTTCGGCAAAGAGGTCTTGGTAAAAAGGCAATAATTGAAGAGCAAATATTTTAGTTTGCTTACTGAGTACAATGGAAAGCATTGTTGACCGATGCTTCAATGCCAGAATCTCCATGAGCTTTCCACATAAGCCAAAGCTTAAAAGCATCCACTTTCCGTCCACATTGGACGCTTTTATCGCCAGTGTCATAGCTCACGTCGTAAAACTTGTCCTGTTGGAAGAGATATGTCGCCGATGCGCTGTTACACTTATGCAACAATCCCTAAAATTCCAACAAAATTCCCGTAAAATCCAGAAGATTATTCCTAAAAAATATAACCTAATCAATTCAAAACCTTTTCGCGAAGGAGAAACGCAGAACATTGCAAAGGGGCGCCTAGCATTTTATGCGGATTCCATACTACGGAATCTGTTCTTTCAACGCCATCCATGATATGTCGCAACTTTTTCGACGCCAACACGCTTCCTCCCCAACATGCCTCAATAAAAAAAGAAAAAATATAAATATTTGTTTAAAGAAATAATTAAGAAATTGGCTTACATCAACGTGGAGCCACAGGCCGTACTTTTCGCACACGTCCGCCAATTCATGTAAAGGATCATAAGCGCCCAAAACGGTTGAACCGCACGTGGCATTGACGAAAAATGGCACTTTGCCTTGACCCAAATGCTGTTCTACTAGTTCCGCTAGTTTAACTCCTGTCATCCTTCCCATGTCATCTGTTGGGACCTTGACAACATTGTCTGTCCCCAATCCTAGCCAGTTAGCACCCTTCGTCAGAGAATAATGACTCTAGTGCAAAAAAAATATTAAAAAATCAATAATTTTTCTATCTTTTTTACCTCGTCTGAGGTGTAAGCTACCAAGGTTCCTACGCTGGCCATGCCCTTGGTCTTCACATCAGGGAACCTTTTATAGCGCGCCAAGACCATTCCATACATATTGGATAAACTTCCACCTAAACCGAGCAAATAATACTACAGATTTTTCAGATACAACATTCAAAAATTTGTACAAGGTTTACCAGGACAAAAGATCCCATCGCCATCTGTCCAACCGATTAGTCCACGCAAATGAGCTAGAATATGATGTTCGGTGAGGATGAAAAAGGGTGCGACTTCAAACGTGTGCCTAAAACTCGAAGAAAAACGTTAATGGAGGAAAATCTTTTTAAGAAATCGATAGAAATACAATTAGTGATGAAAATAAACTTTACAGATTCGTGTTTAAAGCTTCGGTAAGCCACGTACCAGCCAATCCAACAGGATCTACGCCATGATAAAGTTGATTGTAAAAATGCGGATGGCTCGTCTTCACGCTATATCGAATCGCTTTTTGGCACAACGCCAGCAGCTCGTTTTCTTCCACCGAGTTCCCCACTTCAAAGTCCACGGCTTTCTGTGAAAGGAACAAGAGATACACAACTATTAAACAAAGTGCGACTTGAAAAATTAGGAATTTACTAATATTTTGCATATCAACCTACCAATAACTCGGCAGGGTGCAAGAAATCGATGATTTTCGAACTCGATGAACTACCAGCCACTAAACCTTCGTCCAGCACTAGCTTCGTTACTTTCCCCAGGAAATCCCCGTTGAGACTGAGGTTAGCATTGGAAGACATCCTGAAAACCGATGAATTACAAGGAAAGTGATGTTTAGTTGAAGTAAAACCCCATAAGGCCCTTGACAATAACCTGCTCCACATATCCCACTACTCGAGTTCAACTATTGATACGTAAAAACTTGAGCTAAACTGGCAAACAAATCACGAGATAATTTGTACACTCTTCACGTAGATAGCTTATCTGAAGAAAAAAACTAGTGACGTACAGTACTTTTAGTCACGTGTATTATTGTTTCAAACGTTCTCGGAAAACGAATGACAAACGGGTGTCACTCGAGTTCAAAAGTGGTAGTTGGATTGGAAATGCATTAGTTTAGGTTAGTTTAGTTAGGTTAGCTTAAGTTTGATTAGGTTAGGTTAGCTTAGGTTATAAGTTAGATTAGCAAGGTTAAAAAATTAGTCGTTAAAACTTGCTCTTTCTTTCACTCCACTTGCTGAAAAAAGAAAAATTCATTGTTGGCTAGTGACATACAAGTGTCATTTTTGACTCGGGGATACATTACGTACGTATGTAACTAAATCCGGAGAACGTGTTGCCTTACATGGATTAGAAATTTAGATCATCGGTTAAATTCCATTTTTAATAGCTGTTCCGGGTTCTTTGCAGGCGTGTGGCGAAGTGAGAGGTTGTGGGTAGGTTCTGACACGTAATTTACGCAAAAAATAGGTCACGGTTAGCCTTGAGTTGTCCTTTAAAACTTTTTTCCTCACCTTGTAGGCATTGCTACTTGATTACAAACGCCTAAACCGCCGGAAGGGCAAGAACATTGCGATGTCTTCCGTTGTTATTATAAAAAGGTTGCATTTGCATTCACGGACATAGCTTCTTTGGCTGGTGAATATGTAGGGACTGCGTGGGCCAAGCCGTATTACGTTCTTATTCCGGCTGCAGGAGAAAGTTGGACGTTTTCTCTAATAGAAAAACAGTAAGATTCGGGTTTGGGGCGATTGAGAACAAGCAATAGACGGGCGTTATCTACAGACAGTGCTGGAGGAAACCCGCGTTATAGTCAAAGTGTGAAAAACAGTTATTGACAGTTGATTGAAGCTTGGTAAAGTTTATCGACGGCACGAAAGGCAAAAATCCTTGTAAGAACTAAGATGAACCGGATTTGGGCTTTGGTCTTGATAATTTCATACGCAGTGACAGTGAAAGGATACCCTCACACAGGTAGAGAATTATTCATTGTTTCTTTGGATTAAAACAAAATTTGGAAAAACAGGGAAGGAAATGTACCTTTCGTTTGCGGATTCATTGTGTAGTTAATACAATAGCAAGTGTGTTATTACTGCGATGGAATTTAAATGCTAGTTTATAATTGTATAGGCCTGCGGAATAAACGGCAAGATGATATTTGGTTATATCAGTACCCGCCGTTTGGCAATGCGCCGCCAGTGGTAGGCGACTCGAGCTCAAGTAGCACAAGCCTGAACGCCATCAGGGTGTCCGGTCGCCAGAACCAACCGCCGGCAGCAGCACCGACGTTTAACGCTCCACTACAGGAGGAGTTTCAAGGTTTCAAATTTTCAGACTCTTTCGCGCCAAATCCACTGACGCCACTGTCACGGCCGGATTTCCTTCAACACATGGAGATAGTGCTCCAAAACTCCCCGGACCAAAGTGCTATTCTATCAGCTTTCAGCCAAACCTTATTTCCCGAAGATTTGCCCAACTTTGTGAAAGGTACGTTGACATTGGAAGACTTTGGGCGGCAAGGGAAAAGTGCAGGCACGAATGCTAACGCAAATAAGGATAAGGACGCGACCTCAAAAAATCTGGCTGTCCAAATAGGGGAAAAGTGGATCTGGAAAGGATGAAAAAAGAGAAACTTGGAACTGTGTTCTAGTACGAACGTGTTGTATGTGTGCTCATAAGGAAAAGTGTTCCTGCCAATTCTTTTTTAAGTTACACTAACTATAATTGTGGTTCTGTCCTTTTTTATACTTTGAAAAGGGACTAACAAATTTGTCACGCAGTATGCTACTAATTAAGAGTAATATCTTCAACTTCAAGCTGAACTAATAATACCCAGAACCTGTACATAATTAATTTAATGTGAATTATAGTCTGGCTTGTTGTGATTTCCTTTTCTTTTCCCTAAATATAAAGATGAAAACAACGAATAAAGATGAACATAGCAAAGCAGCTACGCATTATTTTATTACAAATTTAAATATATAAACCAATAGTTTCTTACTTGGGGATTAGTTTTGAAACGTAGACTTCCTTAGTTGCTATTTGCTAATGATGGAATTTTAACGAATAAAACCAGTGCACCCAAATTTCTCTGTTGGCTTTCCTTTTTCTGTTTATATTAAGCCTCGCTAGATGGCGAATGCGATCGCGTGGGGCTCAGAAAGTATGGAACACCACCTAGCGTAGTCGTGGAAGATGAAGAAAAACAGCTGTTGGGCACGGCTCAAAAGGGCGCGCAAAAACGGATGAATCAGTAATAACCTTAGTAACAACGTTAAAGTGTAATACTCCAGTGATAGTGGGTTTCCTTATAGGTAAATATTAGATCATGTCACCATATTTTTTCGTTCGATTTCGCCCTCGTTTATTACTATAACCGTTACTATTAATAGATCGGAGAAATGTCCTTAGTATAAAACTTTTTGTCAGATTTGGCGTAATCCCTGAGCATCTCACAAGGTTCAAAGGGAGCGTCATAAGCAGCCTGATACTTTTCTAAATGAGCCACTAATTTACTAGCACCAAGCGTATCCGTAAAGCGGAAAGGTCCTCCCGTGAAAGGCGGAAAACCCAAGCCGAAAACGGCACCAATATCGCCTTCCACCTATAAAGTAAAATCTCAATTAACTTCCCCTTTTCTGTTCAATTTTTCCAGTTTCTTTCAATGAACTAAGAAGGTCTCATAGAACTTACTGGACTGGCCAAGATATTTTCTTGCAAACACCGAACAGCTTCATTAGCGAATCTGGTTACTAGTCTCAGTTTGATGTCTTCAGCAGAATTGAATCCTTTTGGAGTCTGGCTGTACTTCATTAGCGTTTTCATAGCTTCGTCGTTCAGCGGACGATTCTTCGAAGCACCAGAGTAGATAAAGAAGCCCTTTCCAGATTTACGCCCTATTTGTAAAAAGAAAATTACTTTAACAAGGCAATTCACGAAGCTATTCACTAAGCTATTCGAAGCAATTCACTAGCTTTAGGGAATGTATAGTTAAAGGAAGGAGTGGTACATACCCAGAAATCCTTTGGCCACAAGGTCTGCCACTCCCTGCAAATTGGCTCCTCCCAGTCTCTCACCATAAGCTGCTTGTAAGCTCTTACCCGCGTGCAGAGCTACGTCCAAACCGATTTCGTCATAAAGAGTAACGATACCAAAAGGGAACCCAGCAGCTTTCGACAACTGATCAAGCTTCTTAGGATCTTCCCCTTCCTAGGCAACGTAAATATTAAAAAATTCCCCCACATTTAAAAAAAATAAAAATATTATTATTACTTGGAGCATTCTCCCACCTTCACCGTAAAGGGTTCCAGCGAGTCGGGACGTGTAAAAGCCAGGACAGTCTCTGACCACAATCACCACCCTCCCTTGCTTCAACCCTACATTCACTGCTGCAGCAATGGTATCTTGTGAAGTTTGGTCCGTAGTAATAATTTCCAGTAATTGCATTTTTTCCACGGGCGAGAAGTAATGCATCCCAATGAACTACAGCAAATCATATTACAATTTCTTAAATGTAATCTTGCTGCAGAAAGTTTGTTTTCTTATTTTTTAAAAAAGAATTTCAGCTTGCTGCAGAAAGTATTTCTTTTTAGTGGGGCACAAAAGTAGTTTAGAAGTTGTTTTTTACCTTCTCGGGTCTTTTACTCGCTTGCACAATCTGCGCCAAAGGAATCGCGCTGGTATTGGTTGCAAAAATACAGTGATCCGGCGTTACAGCTTCGACTTCGCGCACCACACGCCGTTTTAGTTCCAAATCTTCGAATACCGCTTCAATCACCATATCTGATTGGCGAAGGTCTTCGTACGATAACGTAGTCTTGAGTCTAGCAGCAGTTTGGTGACTTTGGACGCTATACAACATCCGTCCGTCAGAATCTTTGGTGTCTTATTGCCTTTTTCAGGATTTTTGGTTAATTTTTTACCTGGTGATTCGCTTTCGTTTTACTTGTTTGTCCAATCCTTTCCGGACGTGGGTTTCTCCCCGCGTGAGTCCTTCGATCGTCGTGTCTTTCAGGACGACGTCCAAGTTCTTCGCTATGCTCACTTGGACTATCCCCGCCCCCATAAGCCCCGCCCCAAGTACTGCCAAGTTCCTAAGAGGTTTGCAATAGTTCGAAACTTCGTTCAAACCCTTTTGGGATTTTTCTTTATTTTTTAACGTTACTTGACTTCGCGTTCGGGTTCGCCGAATCTATTCTTCTTGCACTTGATCTGATCGTGGTACAAGCTGCGTAAGCCTCGAGATTCTTTGGTGACCCATAAGTCTGTAAACGCTTTCAATTCAGCTTCCAGGCCTGCCTTCTCCCCCTTCTCCAGGCCCGTACGGAAGACTTCGAGAATCTATAATCTTTTTATGAAGTTTTGTGATTATTTAGTAATTGGTTCATGTTTAAGACCTTAATGGGCCCCGGGTAGAGGCCGTGAGTTTTCTTCAGCACCTGCGATTTCACTTTGTTCAGGACATAGTTGCGAATCGGAGCGATTCGAAGAGCTTGGTTCAACAATCGCTCTTGGAAGGGTTTCTGCCGTTTGACCTTCAGGCGTCCTTCAGCAATGTCCAGCGCCGTCTTAATGGCAATACCTTCCATATACTCCAGCGATCTAGTTTATAAATGTATGATGGATACAGCACAAAAATAGGAAAAGACAACATTTTAAGGTCTCCGTTTCGTAGCTTAGTACTAGCTACCGCAAGGTGGCGCCGATGTTTTGCATGAGCGTGTTTGTAGAGGATCTTTGCGTTTTTCAAATTGATGAAGGTACAAGTAAGAAAAGTTTAAATGTAAAACCATCATCATGAGTGTTTCAAACATTACTGTCAAGAGATTTTTCAAAGATTTTGTATGCAAGATTTTTGTTTGTAGCTATTCCTTTGCTGTAGAAAGCTAACTGGAGGCATAAGCGCTCAAGTACCAACCTTTCGTTCCCATCTTTGATACCAGGACCCAAAGCTGGTATAACGTGGTCAATGACGCCCCATTTCTTCGCTTGTTCGAGGCCGAAGGTTTTCCCCGAGAGGATCAAGTCCACAGCTTTAAGCCAGGGAATCTGCGCCGGGAGCCGTGAAGTACCTCCACCTATATAAAATAGTCGTGGAAAATGTTAATTTGCTAGAACTAGCCAGATGTGGTTACTCACAGCCTGGTAGCAGTCCGAGCATAAACTCGGGCAGTCCAAACACGGCGGCTTTGTTGTCGACGCAGATTCGGTAGTCGCAGGCTAGGGCGATTTCTAGCCCCGCCCCCAAACATATCCCTTGAACGGCAGCCACGTAAGGCTTAGGCGATTTATCCATCCCTGTGACGATATGCTGTCCATAACTCGCTCTCTTGAGAACTTCTTTGGTGTCTAGTTGACATTCTTCAATCCATTTGAGATCCACGCCGGCGACGAAGCAGTCCGGCTTGGTAGAGGTGACGACGATGGCTTTGACGTTCGGGTCCGCTTGCGCGTTCTCGAGAGTCATTTTCGTTTCATCCATGCATTCTTGATTAATCGCGTTCACCTAAAATTTTGCAAAATTTCATTCAATTTCAATTTTGATTATAAAAGTGAGGGAAAGACAGCGTTTAGGACAATGTACTGTACCTTGGAATTGGGCGTGTTGTAACGGAAAACGGCTACATTGTTGATCACTTCGTACTGAGAGTGTGTTCGGATACCTCCGTCTTTCGCGGAGGACAAAGACCTGATTCCAATGGAACCTGCAAACAAAATACATGTCACTTCCCCGCTACCAAAAAAAGTAACACAAAAGCTAGCGATGAAGGAGGGTTTGCATTACGAGTCCAGGGTATAGAGCTTTTGCCAAATTACGCCTCTCGCTGCAAGACTTGGCAAAATCCGTCATTTTGTGTACATTTAAGTTAAGGTAAACAAACAAAGTGTTTTCCGTGAATATTGGTTTTGCTTACAGCTTTTACAAGTAGCTCAGGTAAACAAACAAAAAGACACAATAAGACACAAAGCAAAACCAATATTCACGGAAAACTGTGTTTTTGTATGTTTACCTTAACTTAAATGTACAAAAATGGCGGATTTCGCCAACTCTTGCCGCGAGAGGCGTAATTTGGCAAAAGCTCTATACGGGAACCATCCTCTCGGATTACATTTTTTATTCATTGTTGCGTCACAACGCCATTGGTAAGGGAATATTAATTATTGCGTTAGTTCTAAACGTGATTGCAAGCAAGGGCAATACTGGGAACTCGCGGCTAGGAAATCGGTTCTATTGCATTATTCACTGTTGCGTCGTTTTTGCTGTCCCCGGGTTGGTTAGGCAAGCCTGAAAAACGCCACGAGTTCCAGCCTGGTCTTAGGGAAAACGTCGGTGACCTTTATTTTGGTCTGGATTGGATTATGTGCAATATGGGTGGATTATATGCCAACATCGTAACTTTAGCCAAAGAAAGACGATCAGACGGATGTGTATATCATGACTAAATAAAGAAAAAAATAATAAAAACAAAATTCGGACTTGCCTGGTAAATTAGCATAGTTAATCCTGGCATAGTAACTCCTGAGACTGTTCCGTACTCTTGGTAGCATGGTTGTATCCGTATACGACTCTTTTTAGAACGTCTAGCCTTTGGCTTTGCACAACTATCACTGCACAACTGAAGTATTGAAGAGCGAAAAAATAAAATAAAAACGGGTTTTGGCTTATGGCAACGTGTCAAAAGGAACGAATATAGTATGATTACAGTTCTAAAACGACCTTGGATTTTCGTACTTTGGAACTCAGTCTCTGGTCAAGACAGGAGAGAATACAGTGATTGTTGGTTGGGAAAGAGCTTACAGATAACTAAGGCGTTTGGAGTAACAGTGCGGACTTTTTCGATCCTTTGTAAGTGTTGTAGGAGCTTATCTTGAGTGCATATGTATAAACACGAAAACAAAAGAAGAAATAGATATAAAATCAAGATAAATGTCGCGAAAAGACCCATGCTCTTCAGATACATAGAGAGCACTACATCCTATGGGAATTTCCATAAGGAAACAGTCGTGCCATTTCATTTTTAATCTTTGGGTTACTTCAGTCACTCAAAGGCAGCAAGACTGAATTACTCTTGCTAAAAAAGCCAGACATGCCTTATCTGCTTCCGCACTATTCCAGTCGTTTCATACAATCATTTTATCTAAAAAGTTATTTTTGACTGAATCTTGTCTATAGCGTTGAAAACCCATAGGCGATCATTAATTTGAACCTGTATCACTTAATTATCTCCCAAATTGTTTGGTAACCCCCATTACTTATACACTTCTAACCCATCAGGTTTTAAAAAACATAAAAAATTGGAGGAAATACCGTAGGAGCAGTAGTATCGTCGCAGTTCCAACAAACCGTTACCGTAGACCACGGGCTAACAATGAAATCCCCAACAGCAGCCTTTCTGTAGGACGTAAAACGTTCGAAAACTCATGGAGTGCTGGGGCACACACTGCATGAGCTAACAATTAAATTCAGTACAGCGTAAGCCTTGCTGTAGGATAGAAACGTTCGAAAACTCACAATCCAAGGGGAACGACTGATTTTAACCTAAAGCCTACTCATTTTCAGCTAAAGTGTACAGTAGTCTTAAAAAATAAACGACCCCAACAAACCATACTGTCCTACTGTCCTAATGGCCTGGAAACAGTGCTGCGAATGGCCGTGCGAATAGCCCTAGTGCTATTTCGTAGTGCTGTTCCTAAACACGCAGTTGCAGGCAATTAGACGGTATGGTTTGCTAGGGTCGTTTTTTTGGAGAGCACTGTACTTGTTATGAGTGCAGGCTCCCGCTATTGTGGAGGAATAACTCCTATTGTGAGGTCATACTCAGTATCAACTGCTCTTTTTGAGAGGCCCAAAAGTAATTGTTTTGAGTAGCCATTCTTACAGTGTGGTGTGTCGTTACTTGCACAGCCAAGTATGAATTCCTGATGGGAAAATTCGCGATTTTTGTTTTACATAGTGAGGTAACGACAGCAGCTAAGTGTAATATCTGCTTTGGGTAATGTTTACTGAAATTTAGGTGAACGAAAACCAGAATCGACTGTAGTTACAGTAGCCTGTCTTAAGGAATACGGGCCCAATATTGAAATGTATCGCCGCCTGGGCAAGTTAAGTTTCCTCCTGGTACTAACCAGAAAGGGCACCATACTGGATCAACGTTGCTGTCGTTTACAAAAACCATTGGGCTCCCGTCCGAGCCAAGGATATTGATGTTTGATACGTTGGGATGGTACGTGACACTTACGGTGCCATTAGATTAGTCTAGTGCAGGGGTGTCCAACCCTATCTTCAATTCGCCAACGTTGGCGAATTGACGAAAAATGTTGGCGAATCGGCTGTTCGAATCGCTGGCGATTCGAAAATGTTGGCGAATCGAATCGAAAAAACGGTTGGACACCCCTGGTCTAGTGAGTGCCTAGTGCCATTAGTCGAAAGAATCTAATGGCTCAACTGGCATTTTCGCGTGGACGGAGTTCAGCTGGACGGGCGTTTTAGCGTGAACAGCTCAACGGGATGGCTTGGTGCGTAGTTCGAAAACCGTCTTCCGTTCAACTGCGTTCCTGGTGCATAATATAACTCTGGAGATACCTAAGCACGCCCCAAAGCTTGACGGGCGTTTTATATTGTCAACGCTCGTTCAACTGGGCCAGTTGAACGGCGACCTGCAGAACGTTCGTTTTATTGTCAACGAGAGCAGTTCAACAGAAGAACTGGTGAACGGTATCAGTTCACAATAGAACGCATCCACAACCTAAAGGTAATTCACTGTTGAAATTTTAAATGTTAGAAAAAATAGGTAATGGCGTCTCAGTTACAAATGTAAATACAAATGTATACGTATATTACTGGAAATTTACTTCTCTTCTTTTTCACTTTTCACGAGTTCTTTTGCACTTTTATTTTTAGTGTATTACAACAAACTGAGTAGAACCGTTCTCAACACTTTGTAAATGGACTAGACTTGGTGCAAATAAGTAAAATAGTACATTTTCTACGAGTTTTGTTGCATAACCGTGTATAAAGTCAGTACGCTATCTATTTAAGCGACTGTTGTTGTGTTTGAGCTTTTAAATATAGGCTACTGTGGGATTCTATGGCGAATTCCACGGCGAATGGTTCCAAGTTCAGCAATAAATATTGATTACTAATGACGAAAATGTGACACTTGTGTATATAATTGCTTTGACCTTTTTTGTTTCGTAGAATTTGTGATGACCCAGGCCATTGTTCTGACCTGTTGTCAATATTCCCCCTTTTCTTATATGTTTACTGTTCCCTACATATTGCCCCGTTTTTATCTATATGTTCAGTAGTGGTCTGACTGCCAACTCAAGCAGCCAAATAAAGAATTTATCAAAACCATCCTGCGTTCCTTCTTAAAACACAACGCAGGGTTCGATTTATTGACATTTTGGTGTCGTGACCAGGATGGTTTTAGATAACCCTGCCACTTCTCAAACGAACTCTAAAAATGTGCTCGTGTCACAACGTACCGGCCAACGTCGCTCCCTCACCAGGTTAATAAACAAAACAACCGACCTTTTGCAGAACGTTGAAACCACCCGTAAACAGCTCCTACTTCTAGAAGATCACCATACGCAAATCAAAGCTAAGGTAACTAACCTCAAACAAATCTATCTCCAGCTTCTGGAACTTACCCCGGAAAATGAGCACGAACCCCTGGTCGAAGATCACGAAGATCACGAAGCCCGAACACAAGATGCTTGCCTGGATCTCCGCATCGAAATCAGTTCCCTAAAAGAGGCGTTAAACAACCTCTCTGGAGTCATTCAAGCAACAACTCCTTTACCTTCATTTACGAACTATGGTTCACTAGTTCCTGGTCCCTCCGCATCAGCTTCTCAAACGCCACTAGCACATTCCCCCTTTCAGACTGTAAGTAAACTCCCGAAACTCTCTCTTATGAAGTTTGATGGAAATGTTCTTAATTGGAACCGTTTCTGGGATTCCTTCACAAATGAAATTGTCTCTAGTCCAATCTTAAGCCCCATGAGTAAATTGAATTACCTTCTTTCGGTTCTTGAAGCAGAACCTACACGCGTTATTGGAGGACTAGCTCTTTCCAATGATAGCTACCCTGAAGCTGTAACACTGCTTAAGGACAGATATGGACAAACTCAAACTATTGTCAATGCATTTATGGACGCATTTCACGACCTTCCTTCCCCTTCTCGCGATGTGG
>RJJA01000709.1:0-16126 GCA_003724045.1 Lepidurus arcticus | reverse complement strand
TAGAACGATTCGTAGTCTTCAATTGCAAGTTGTATCGATTTCAATCCTAAATTGATTGAGTAGTATTCACGCCAATTGGTACGCAAGTTGACAAAGCCCGACTCCGGTGTTGAGTTCAGAGAACTCGACACCGGTGTAGAGCTGGCAGTGGAAACACAGCCTTAGGGTCTTCCACCATGGATTTTGTAATTGGGACATCTCCCGAGAAGAATCTTTCCACGTAGTGTTTTGCGCAAGCGTTGGACCATCTCGGCTTTATAATCTTCGTCGATGGCATAATTTTTACGGGGGGGGATTAGAATGGGATTAACATCAAGGATGGGTCTCTTCCGTACGTTAAACGTTTAATTTACATGATTACACCTTTTTACAGCAAGCGTTACATTCGAGTTAAAACTTACCACTATGCTAATCGTAAACATGACAACATAAAGTTAACGTACTTATATATCATCAAGTGGTTTGACTCGGGTTTCCTACAGCGCGGCTCCACACCTTACCACACCACGTGGCGTTCCCCGCGCGCGGGAAATTTAAATCTAACGGTTTTCGTAACCTTTCCTTTTAACGTGTCTCGCCTGTAATTCATTACTGAAACCGAATAATCTTTTATGCTTATTTGTTCCGTGTATTAATCCGTCTTGTCTTGACAACGCCATGCTTTTGTATAACTTCCGCTTGGAGGCTCTGCCAACATATTCGCCACCAAGCACTGGTAAACAAGGGGAAATAATAAATTCAAGAGGCCGAAGAGAAATAGTTTAAACGCTGACACGAAAAAAAGTCGTACACCATAATAAATACCACCTAACTGTAGAAACTTGTTTCCGTCCCTCACAAATTACCTCACTGCCTGTCCTCTTCCGCGAGAGGCGCACGAAATCTGGTTTAAACGCTTTAAACTTAAAAAGAATAGAATTTTCCAGCGATTTTCTTTTAAACGTTCAGACGCCAAATTTAACTTAAAAAATTATGCAGGAACATAAACTCAAAGAAAAAAAGGGTTTAATATAGAAACTGTCGTCTTTCTGCGCTCGCCAGCTCCCCAAACCGTTCAACATTTGTAAATTTCTTTCCTTTTTCCGAATCCAGGAAGGAAAACAATCTTACGTTTTTTCTTTTCCCAAGTTGTCGGTTACATATTTGACCGAACGGAATTGTGAATGCAAAAAACTGCCAGCGTACCACAGGTATTTTGCCCCCATAAAGTTTGCGTATAAAAATAACCCCTTTAAAAAATTCCCCCCAAAATGCATTCAGGAGAAGCTCCTTTTCCTTTACGCTTGAAAATTTCTCTCTCCATTTGAACCCGGAAAAAAGTAGAACAAACGAATCCAATTTTTAACAATGGCAACTGTTAGAACCCGTTTTTCTTTGAAAATGGAGAGAAAATCTGTCTTTCGTTTCGAATCCCAATCATGAAAAACTGTCACACAGTTTCATTTTGGGTTAAGTGGTTTTTGTCTCTGTTTAAGCCTCGCTTGCGCCAGGAGATTTTCATCAAGGGTTGAGAATCGCTTAACAATCGTTATTTCGAAGGGTTTTGTACTACGAGATCACATGTCTTTCCGGCTCTGCCTTCTTCCACTTTCCGACCTTGAAAAAAGCAGCAGCACAAAACCCCCCGTTCTTCCTTTCCTTTCAGGCCTTTCAAAGAACAATTTCTTCGATTTTTTGTTTGTACAAAAGGTGAGTTTTCCCCCACCCTGTTGTCCCTGTGTAGTGTCGTAGTTATTTTCTTTTTTTTGTAGCTCGCCAGGTTAAGGTTGCAACAACAATCGGCATCTTTGTCCACTTCAAACAATTGCAATGCCCCGCATGGATCCTCCAAAAACAGAAAAAAAAACTCGAAAAATTCCAAAAACGGATTCCCTACATAAATGGGCGGGAAATCGCAAATTGCTCTGGCAGTGCTCAGCGATCATAATACCTGCATAAAAAACTCCCCAAACTGCTTTCAAAAGTGTATGAGAAAAAAAAAACATTTCTTGAAACTATTCTCATAAAAAAACGTGAAAGAATTTCTGGACCAGCCAGCATAACCCAGATAGACTAGACAAACAAGCTAGGAAACTGAGAACTGTCTGAACTTTCTTTCCATTTCACCCAATGAATCAACGAACGAACGCTTGATGTTCTGAAAGAAAAATCCTGGCTTGGCCCAAGAAGTTTGAAGCGTGGAATGTGAGAACCACCACAAACTAAAAATTAATTACGTTCACGACACTGGCACTGCAAGAAGAGTCAAATGTCCCCTTTTTCTTACTAACATATGAAAAGGACTGCCCCAAAAAAACAAAAAATGTAAAAAAGCAGAAGTTTTGTTGCAACCCCTGGTGTACAAATAAAAAAAAATCCTTTTTCAGTAATTCAACTTGGTCTCGGTTTGGTTTTAAGAATAAACAGGAAAAATTACAACATACGCAACAAATGGCAATTTTCTCTCTGGTCTTCCGAACTTTCAAAGATGAGTTGTCCATTTGGTGCTCTTTTTGAACCCGCTTGGTGGTCCAAAAAATGCATTGTTATTCGATTTTAATCCTTTTTTCAAAAGTCAAAAACTTGTTCAACTACGAATATCACAGATTGTCACGGCCTGGTTTAGTGTGGGGGGAACAACCCACCTTGTTCAGCTCTTTTCCTTCCACCTTCGAGTGATTTCACTTCAAAGACACTCCAACTGGGGGGCACAAAAATTCGGCAATTCATCTCAATTCACCCTACTCCTTATTTTCCCTTCAATCTTCACGTGTTGAGCTTTAGCTGTCTAGAAACTTGCATGGTAATCACCAAAGGACCCACGCCCTTTGTATCGCTTTTGACAATGGGAACGGCGGGAAAAGAAAACTGGTACAAAAATAGATGCCCTATCTCGTGTAGGAATACGTCACGAGATGGCGTAATGGTTCGTTTAGGGTTCCTCGCAGCTTTTCCCCGAAAGCTCTGACCAGCGTTTTTCTAGTTTCGCAAGTTTCTAGGACTCCCAGAATTAAAAAATGAAGCCGACAATAAACGAACCCAAACGTGGATACATTTCATTGGGCCTACAGCTTAAAAAAAGGAATTAAGTGAAACAAGGAGATATAAGGTGTAAATGTAAGAAAAACAATACCCGTGGTACGTACGGCATTTCAGTTTCCCTTGAAGGTATAGTGGCGTGACGCAAGCAATTCCCTCACCTTCTCTTAAGAAGCAATAATAATAAAAATACAAAAAGTACTTCTTTTCCGAGTATTCGCAACTCTTTAGCTCTCTGTAACTTCCTTTCGGGGCTGGTTTTTAATCTCCCCAAAATGGGCTCCTTTTATAATTAATTTCGCAACTCATAAACAACCACTCAATGATATTTTTCGCATGTGGCGCCAGAAGGAATTTGGGGGATGATGGAATCTTTTCGTGGAGCTTGAGAGCACAAAGAAGACGCGCAGTTAATAAATTGGTCTATGGTATATGTCTGGAAAACTGGCGGAAATACTGTTTCGCGAGCGTTTGGTTGTCTTTTTCAAGTCAAAGAATTTTTTTTTACACTTTTGTGACACTATATGGGGGAATTTTTTTCCTTTCAATTAAAAGCGTGTGGGCTCAGTTCAGGCGAAAAACTGAAGAAAAACTAGAAAATTCCGAGAAAGAGCCTTCGCTTTTTGAGTCTGCATCGCGATAATAAGGGACGGCAACAATGAAACCCATAGAAAATAATAATAAAACAAGACGAAACGGTTTCAACTAGGTCTACGGCGTAGGACAAAATATTTCAACGAAATCTCCTAATCGCCAAGGAAAATTCGCCAAAATTTCAGACCTGAACAGTGACCACGAATTATTTGTTTTTTCACCCTCATAAATTCGGACGTGGCAGTTTTATAAAAGTCAAGCCACGCCCAATAAGGGCATAACGCACAAAAAATTGAACCCTACCCGAAAAAATGGGAGCTAACGAGACGAAAAAAAGGACAAGAAACCTGTGCACTTGACGCGAAAATCTTTTGTTGAAAATCTTGTTGGTTTTCCAAGGGCCAAACAAAACCGGAAATATTCTCCGATTTTTCTTACTGGCCCCACCAGTCAGTGGCGCCCCCATGGTTGGCTGGAGCTCCTCCGTAGTATCCGCCATAATTATTGTAGCCTGTGAAAATGGGCAAGGCAGGCATCCGTACAACTGCTATGTACAAAAAGGCAGAGAAAAAGGGGAAAAATACTCAAGACTGGCTCACACGCCCGACCCGTAACCCTCTTCTCCCCACTCAAAAACGAAAATGAACTAAGTAACCAAATTAAATACGAAACTTCATTCCCATTGTTGCGTAAATTACTCTCCTTTCTCTTCAATTTTGAGCTAATTAGCTTGTTTTGCATAAGACTTTTGTTCAGTCTTTATCTTTCAATAACGATTGGCAAAATTGATGCATCACGTCCATAATTCACGAAAAGTTGATGAATCAGATAATAATTTAACTTACAGGAGATGAACTAAATCAATAAATGAGAAATAAATTACGAAATAGGTCAATATTTGACGCACAAGAAATATGTGAATGTGACTCAAACAAGACGACTCGGTTCATCAAGTGACGTAAATGAGATCCCGTTGTCATTTCATCAAGAAAACGACCTTGACTTCCGCAACAATTGAGTTAAATCTAACTGAATTTGTGTACATAAGCTGAAGATTTTCTTCTCGAAATTAGCACACCTTGAAATCAGCGTAATGCTTAGACGGTTAAGTTACGTAGATCAGGCTGCCATACTCGTAAAAAGAATATAATGATGATAATAATAAAAAAAAACACTGAACATTGGTCACTCAATATGAGCTAGAGGCCAAGCTGCAGGTGAAGGTTAAACTTAAAAAGGTAAGCCAATGATGAGCTGAAGAAAAAAACGACTTAAAAAGCTTAGAAAAGGGCCAGGCGGGTGTCCAACAATAACAGTAAAACAAAAAGATAGGAAAGACACAGTATCAAGGATAAAAAGATGTAGGAAGGGCAATGGAGCGGACAGTAGAATGCAAAAAGAAAGATTGGAAAAAAATCCATAAAATAATATTAAAATTCACTTACCATGCGCAGGGGGAGGGGCGCTATAATTAGGATATCCTCCACCATTACGGACCATTCCGCCCATGGAACCAGAGCTTGGATTCGAGCCACGGCTCGACTGTTGGGTACGGTAATCCCGAGATCCAAATCCACCCGAAAATCGACTAAAATTCAGATTTTTTTTTAAAACGACAACTGTTGGAAAATTGACCCAAAATGGATCTAAAATCACAGTTCAAGTACCTCTTGCTTCCTCCACCCCGACGACTGCCACCAGTCGTGTGACGTTGCTCCATGGCCATGCCTTCGAGCCATGAAGGGAGCTCTTGCTTGGTTTCCACGATGAGTTCGACCAAATCGCGTGTCAGATTCCGGTTTTTGTCGTTGAAAAACGAAGTCGCCAGACCCAAATTACCCATACGGCCAGTACGACCAATACGATGCACGTATTCCTCCACATCAGAAGGCAGATCATAGTTGATGACGTGCTTCACGTGAGGAATATCCAAACCACGAGCTGCGACCTTTAAACCAAACAAGAAAATGCATCAACGTCAACAGTTTCTCTTCTCTAAATCGCCTTCTTTTAGCTCCTTCTCTTCTCTAAACGGTATTTCTCTTACAAATGGTAAATACTTCGAAATAAGGCTTAGAAAGGTCAAGTAACGCGAAACTGTTGGACATGAAGAGCTCAACATACCGCAGTAGCGACCAGAACGGGCGTTTTGCCCGATCGGAAGCGTTTAAGAGCATCTTCTCGCTCTCGTTGGCTGCGATCACCATGAATGGACGTCACAGGGTACCCATCGCGGTACAAAAACTCTTCCAGGGAATCGGCGCCTCGTTTGGTCTCAACAAAGACCAACGTGAGGCACTCTTCTCCTGCAAAGTCTGGTTTGTTCAGTCCAGCTGCGTTGAGGAGATCGAGGAGGAAGGATCGTTTGTCGTGTTCTTCCACCCACACCACCTTTTGCGTAATGTTCTCGGAAGTGGAGCCGACGCGGCCCACCGCCAAGAAAATGTAATTGTCCAAAAAGTCACGCGCCAACACTTGGATTTCTTTGGGGAAAGTCGCAGAGAACATGAGCGTCTGACGTTGGCCCGTCTTGGGCATCGTGTCTTGCTCCACAATGCGACGAATCTGGGGCTCGAAACCCATATCCAACATGCGATCTGCTTCGTCGAGTACGAGATACCTATCCAAAACGAAAAACTCATTAAAATGGTAATAAAACGCAATCAAAACCATCGAAGAATGATTACGACCGTTCAAAAATCCACCCAAAATAACTGATAACTGGAAACGTATACTTACGTGCAATAATCCAATCCAATTTTGCCTCTTTCAAGCATATCCACCAATCTACCAGGTGTGGCTACTAGCAAATGGCATCCACGGTCCAATTCAGACATTTGTTGACGCACATCAGCTCCTCCATATCTATAAACAAGTCACAAAACATTAATTTTTCACTCTCCTAAAAATCCTCAAAATTGGCAGAAATTAATTTAACAAAAATCAGTACAATTATTTCCACACGAAAATTCAGGTTTCAAATGTCAAAAGCATCACAGGTGAGATTATAATGAATTAAACCCGGAAAAGATAGGCAAATGAGGAAACTTACACGACACAAGGACGAACTTTGGATCTGTAGGCGAATTTCTTGGATTCGTCATAGATCTGCGTTGCCAATTCACGTGTGGGTGCCAGGATAAGAGCCAAAGGAAACTGTTTACGTCGGCCATAGCCTCGTTGACCTCCACCACCAGCTGCAGCAGGTCCACGCTCAAAGATTTGGTTCAAAATCGGCACCAGGAAAGCTGCCGTCTTGCCAGAACCGGTCTGAGCACATGCCATAACATCTCGATGAGCACAAATGATGGGAATGGCGTATTTTTGCACAGGAGTGGGGCA
Source organism: Lepidurus arcticus (assembly GCA_003724045.1). Classification (NCBI taxonomy): domain Eukaryota; kingdom Metazoa; phylum Arthropoda; class Branchiopoda; order Notostraca; family Triopsidae; genus Lepidurus; species Lepidurus arcticus. The sequence goes on along the minus strand of RJJA01000709.1, from coordinate 9,172 downwards.
ATTATAACGTGCCAATGCGATATTGGTAGTGATGATAGGTGTCAGCTTGATATCCTCAAACTACAGAAACAACGAAAGGCACACAAATTAAAATGTTTTCAAACAATCTAGCTTAATTTAGCCATTTTGTGCTTTTCACAAGGATCAGAAAATTAATTTAACCACAAGCTTGAGCGAGTACACAATTTTAAGTTCTCAAGCTCAGCAGGACCAATTTGATTTTCATCCCTTTGAAATTAACAACTGAAACTCAATTTAAGACAGCGAAAACAAAGATTCTAATCGCGAAATTTTTAGAAAATTTAGACACCATAATTAGAATGAAAACAGCTTTTATCTGGTCAAGAATAACTGTCAACTGAATAATAACGAGGAGTCTTCTATAACGATAACTTTCAATTCTTGAATTACCTTAGATATTAAAAAAAGAAGTTAAAAATTGAGTTTGAATTGTCAGAGAAATCTTCTAATTGAAAGCTCAAATAAGAATGTACCGTGCTAATATGCACGGGGACGTCATTGCCCGTCGCCTCCACCGGGATATCTTCATATTTATCAAAATTGATGCCGGAATTGCCCGTGCCGAACATTTCCAATTCAATTCGCTCGTCACGGGGTAAAGGAACCGTCCAATCGCCTTCGGCACCACCATCGCGCCAGCGGCTGTTGCCTTGCTGGCCTCCGTTTCCGCCCCCGTTGCCATAGTTCCCATAGCGATCGCCATTGGGGGCGGGGCCTGATCGATTGCTACCGCCACGCGACGGTTCTTTCCAGCGTTCACTGCCGGTCCACTGTCCTCCTTGTTGAGGAGGCGGGGCTTCTCGCCAACGATCTCCCCCTCCTCCCACTTGACCGGAAGCTGGAGGCGGGCCTTCTGTCCAGGGTTGTCCACCCTGGCCTTGACTAGAGCCCCAATTACCAGTGCCTTGTACGTCACTACGATTGTACGTCACTCCGTCTTGACCTGGAGCGACCTCTTGACCTGGTTCAGGGTAATCTTGCTGATACGACGCATAACTGCCCCCGCGAGGAGCGTAACCTTGGTTTACACCTGGCGGACCGCCGCGCCGCGGGTAATTGTTGTAGCTACCTCCACGATTTCCCCCTTTTGGCAACGAAAAAAGGAAAGAGTTAATATTTAATGATAAAATTACACAAATGAGCTGAAAACTCGGTAAATGAAAGTTTTAAGTTAGCAAGAATGCGAATACTTAATCTGGATAAATTGAAATTAGTTGAAGAATTTGGGTAAATTCGTTAATTGAGAAAAATCTGAACAAAACCAAATTAATCCAAAACCACATGAGAATATTGTAATAAGAGTAACGGAATAGTCCGAAATTAAAGCAAATTTTGAATGAATCGAGTTGAAATGAAGGGGAAAAAATGAGTTTAAAAATGAGCCGAATTGGATGAATAAACGTATTTTTATTGGTTCTAAAAAAATGAAAGTGAGTGAGTTGCCTATTGAGAGACAACACACTTACCCTGGCTTCCATAGTAGCCACCAACGTTTTGATACCTGGAGTCACCCCGATTAGAATCGCGGTCTCCAGTACAATAATCTACCAAAAAAGAACCAAACTGAATCAACTCAGGGCGTGTAGGTCATTCTTTGGGTACAATGATAAATTCTGAAGAAAAATTCGCAAATTAAGAGCATCACAACGAAAGTAAAAGCAAAGAAACGTGATACGAGGCTGAAAAGCAACACTTCTTTCTTGAGGAAGGTAACCTCAAACTGTTTCTCGTTCTAGGAGTCAAAATAACAAAAAAAAGAAGCACGGCTCGAATTTTGGGAGATCAAATTGGGTCTGACTTACCTCGATTTCCAGCCGACCTGTTGTCAGCATAGGCTCCTACAGAAGGAGCTGCTCCGCCAGTACGACGTAAATGTGGGGGCACATAACGGCCGCCCGCAGAATTTCCAGAGGGATATTGACCGTCCTTACCCAAGTCCAGATCAGCTATCTAAATAGAGAAATAAAAGCGAATTAGTCAAGTGTTTTAGAAAGTAAAACGCTTTCAACAGGATCTTTAAGAGGTATTGGCCTATTGGGACATCGTCCAACGGAATTCTTTTACTAGACCAGCGCGTTTGCTTGAGAATTTCCAACTCAGGAATAGCAACAGAGAAAGTTAGCTTATTATGGGATAAATTTAACTCACTTGCTGTTCTAGACCCACTCCATTTTGCATCGGTACACTGCTCATAGTACACTTACAAATTAACAAAATCGGGCTTGCGGAATTGGCAAGAAAAAGAAAAGCGTCCACCCCACACAAACAAAGGTACAGAACCTCGCACCGGAAAGGGACGACTGATTCAGAGCTACCAAGCTTCCCTAGAGTGCTCTGGCCCGAAAAAAGCCAGGGCCCCGAAAATGCAGCGCAAGAGTTGTTTCGTCTTTCCCCTGTTGTGTGCATTGCAGTGCCAAGGTATTTTTCTCTAATTTTGGTTTATCCGTGTCATCCATACAGATTTCGGGAATCTTTCTTTACCAAATCATTTCTTAACTACATTTGCGTTTTGTGGAAGTGGTTTTAAAAGAAGTAGTGAAAAATTAACAAGCTTATGTCCTAAATAGCGGTTGTCCCATGTATCTTGTGTACAAGTAACAGGCTGCAAACTAAAAGTTTTCATTCTTTTTCCCAGGGGCCTAAAACATGGGACGTGTAATCAGGGCGCAGCGTAAAGGTTCTTCGGCCGTATTTAAGGCCCACACTAAGCATCGCAAACCGGCTCCCAAGTTCAGGCCAGAAGATTTTGCTGAACGACATGGATACATTAAAGGAGTAGTTAAAGTAAGGTCAATTCAACCATGTCTCCGTTCAAAACTAACCTCAACTTATGCGTTTCTCTTTAGGATATCATCCACGATCCCGGTCGTGGTGCTCCCTTGGCTGTGGTCCATTTCCGTGACCCATACAAGTTCAAAACCCGCAAGGAACATTTCCTCGCTGCTGAAGGCATGTACACTGGCCAATTCATCTACTGCGGCAAAAAAGGTAACCTTAATCCTTATCCAAACCTGTTAAGCTTTATCGGCAATGATGTGAAACGGACTGTCCTGAATTGTATACTGTGGATTCCCGTCTAGAGGCTGTTTCTGAGCACCATACAGCTTTAATTTGACTACTTTTCCTCTCAAACGTTCATTTTGACTTAAGAATATCCATTCCGTTCACAGCTGCCCTTCAAATCGGCAATGTTCTGCCCGTGGGAGTGATGCCTGAAGGTACGATCGTGTGCAACGTGGAAGAACAGCACGGAGACCGTGGAACTCTGGCTCGTACTTCCGGAAACTACGCCACCGTCATCGGCCACAACCCCGAAACCAAGAAATCGCGTATTAAGTTGCCCTCAGGCGCAAAGAAAGTTATTTCTTCCAGCAATCGAGCCATGGTTGGTATTGTTGCTGGTGGTGGCCGTATCGACAAGCCTATTTTGAAGGCTGGCCGTGCCTACCACAAGTACAAGGCTAAGCGCAACTGCTGGCCCATTGTTCGAGGTGTGGCTATGAACCCCGTGGAGCATCCCCACGGTGGTGGTAACCATCAACACATCGGTAAAGCATCTACCGTCAAGCGAAGCACCAGTGCCGGTAGAAAGGTTGGTCTTATCGCTGCCCGGAGAACGGGTCGTATTCGTGGTGGCAAGGTGGAATTCAAGTCGGAGGATTAAAAAGCTGGTGTTGTTATGTTATCCCGAAGAAATCATTCAATACAGCTCTTTACGCCACTTAAAAAAAATCGTGTCTGGGTTTCTTTTAATTTTCCATAATTTTTTATCATTACAGGTTTTCCAGTCATACACGCATAAATCAAGCACACAATCATATTTCCAGAGCCAAAAGAAAAGGGAAAAACAACACCAGACCCAACTTTTCATTTGCATACTATAAAGAACAATTTACATTAAAAAAGGGCAACTTTTTTTTATCTCCTAAGCTAACGGCGAGATTCCAAAGAAAACCTTCGCTCGGGGGAAAAATGGGATAATGCTTTACTTCTTTATATAAACGCCATGCAATTGTGAGGACGTTTTAAAGAAAACACAAGAAATTAACTTTCAACAATCTATACAAAGTCGGGATAGAAAAAAAGACATTTTTATAATATTTATGTTTTTCGTTAGGCCAAATGTGTTAGTAATGCCCCAAGACAGGCAGTCATTTATTTACCTTTTTTTTATGCTACATAAGTGTAGACTTTGCGATCATCAGGCGTCCGGGCCAAATATTCGCGTTCAATCAAGCCTTCAATCCGCTTCTTAATTATAACCGGCGAGGGCAAAAATCGGCTTTTAAGCTGCTCGGTTACTTCAGCCACCAACACATTGTGCTTTAGGAAGAAAAACAAGAGATAGGAACAAATGTTTCACTTGTTAAAGCAAGCAATTTTCCACAAAACAACCACTTTTCAATGGGGACAACGCAACATTGAATTCCGTGCTGCCTATACTAGGAATCGATATCGATTGACTCGATATCGATACATAAGCTCGTAATTGATACTTGTTCGATTTTAACAGTCATAGAGGTTAAAATAAATATAAGTTGTAAATAAAAGCATTTACCTGCATAGATTTTCTGGCTTTCATAATTCGAACAATGGCGGCTTCAATTTCATGTTTCCTGTCTTCGTCGACTTTGGAACGTGTTTCTTTTCGTTCAGGTTCAGACTCGCCTTTAGCAGCTACGGTTTGAATTTTTACCCGGTGTAACTTAGACGTGAAACCGTCGTTGACGCTGAAAATATGACCAGGCTCGATTTCTTTACTGCGTGGGTTCTTCACCAAAACTCGCTGCGTAGCTTTGCCTAACGCCAATGACTGCAACGCCCTGACCAAATCCCTTTCCGCGATGTCTGTTTCGCTCTTAATTTCCTATAAAATCCATCCACGAATGATACAATAAGCTTAAATACCAAACAAGTTCAGAAATTACTTCGTAGGTCCATCGATCCTTGTTATTAAAGAGCATTAAGATGCACATTTGATAGGTGGAAACTTGGATGATGTGTTTGCGAGGTTGAGCAGAGCTAGATGATGAAGTGGACGGACGCGAAGGGGCGGGACTTGCATTGGCTGCAGTACCGGCAGCTACTTCTGGTTCTTCCCGTCTCGGTCCGTAGAAAATCGCACTCAAATCCGCTGATCCCAACTGTGGCTGCAAAGTCAACTGACGTCCGCTATGTTTGGCCAAATAAAACCTTCCCAAAACGCATTTCTGAGTTGAAAATGAACCTTTTTTGTTACTTTCTCAAACTCACCTTCTGAAAGCATCGAAGGCGTTGCGAGAAGAAAGTGGAATAACGCACTTGGTAGCGCTTTGCGTAGGCCAGAACCCAGTCGTCAATACGCGCACGCTGAGATCCACTCCAAATAGATTTGCCTAATAAAATATTTTTTTAAAGAATTAATTAAGGATGTATTTAAGCACAAAATCTTACCCCGGCGGTTTGAATGTGTTGTTTAAAGTCTTCCATGATTGTATTGGACACTGACATGTCCTTAAACATTCCTTCTAGCTTTGAAGTGAATTGGCAACCACATTCCGTCTATAATTAACGAAATTAATCACGAGATCAATTAAAGACCAAAATTGCAGAGAGTTTGATAAGAAACTGAGAGATGTTTATGTCAAATTGCATACTTTTAGTTTGGAAATCATGTTCTTTTCCGAGTCGTCCGAGACGGATTTGTTGAGTAAAAGACGTTTCGCCAGATGCTGCTTGTAATATCGCTCGAAAACGTCCTTTTCTTGCAAAAACCGGAACAAAACCATGCTTTTGTCCAGCACAGCTTCGATTTCTTGCTCCGTCATGCCCTTCACGCCCTTCTTGAGCTTATCGTCGATGAAAAGAGATAGATACTCAGGCGATTTGGCGTTTAAGTTGAGAAAGTACTCGAAATCCGACGAAATCATGTGCTTGAAGATCTTGTCTCCGTTAAAAGAGTGAAACAAGAAGTGGTCGAAGCGATCTTTCAGATCCAATAGGCTCTAAAACCGAGAACAAAGACACGAAACATGTTACCAATAACCCTCAAAAATGCTAAAAAAATAAAGACGTACTTGAACGTAAGTCAAAGCATTTGTGCCCGTTTCTTCCTCGGTTACCAGCGCTTTGCCTTCCTCTCTTAGGTAGTGGCTCACACAGTCAGCCATGGTCCGGAGTCCTCGATCCCGGACACGCCCTAGTAGTTTATACATGCACGCCAAATCCTCTGTTTTCCGAGATTGGAGCATGTGAACCACGCCGGAATTCTCCATTTCTACGATCGTTTTCATATGCTTTTTGATCAATTCTTCTTCCACAACCTCCACGATACGTGGTTCGGTCGTCTCGTCCAAGTAATGCTTGGCACGCTCGCCCTCTTCGTTGATTCGAGCTTCCACCTTCTTTATATAAACCGAGGCTGAGTTTTCAGCCAAGAATTTTTGACTTTCCAACTGCGAAAAAAGAAAAAAATTGAAAAGCGATTAATTATCATGATTACAAAGAGAGAAATGGATTTACTTTGTAAAATTCAGCAGACTGAGCTAAGAAGGGACGCTCAAAGTCCTCCTCGTACACATTCCGACTGTCAATACCCAGAACCATAAGCATCTGACACGCAGATTTAATAGCCAAACGATCTACAACTTCGCCTCGACGTTCGCGCATCACCATATCCAATAAAGTCATCCGCAAATGATCCCGAATGCATCCATAACGAACCACCTGCATCAAAACAAGTTTGTTGAGTCCAATTACACTTACGGTAGTATTTTCAAGGAATTTGGAAGGGAAAATAAGACCTGATCGCGAAAGATGATGAGTCCCAAGTTGTAGACGTTATCCACGTTGTTTTGCAGCACATAAACGCGGTCCATGTACATCAGAATGTCTCGGATCATAACCATGGACGTTTGGTGGTCATTCCAGGCTTGGTTTAAGGTTTGCAGAAAGTTGTTATGGAGAGCGTTCAGTACATCTTGGCGAACCTGTGTTGAATAATGGAACGCAACGAAGACTGAATGAGATTGTCTAAATAAATTAAATAGAATAGATTTTTCTTACCTTATTCTCGAGATGTTGAGTTACTACTTCACGTAAGCCAGTATAGAGTCGTTCTCCGTGTTTGTGAAGGACCATAGTATAAGCATTTCGGTACAATTCTTCGAAACTGAGCCCGGAGTTGTTCTTTTTCTGAATTTCTTGAATGGCATTTTTAAGCAATGTCCAAATATTCTCAACGTATTTTTCATCCATGGTCATCTGAAGTGAATAAAGGAAGAAATAAATATAATGGATAAACCTTCACTGTCTATCTTGGAGATAAAAAAAATTATATATAAAAAAGAAAATGACTTACGGGAAAAGCCCTGATTCTCATTTTGCCCTCCTTCTTTGGGCCCCCTCCCAAACCACCCATCATCTTCTCGAATTAATTGTTAATTTCCTTTTAAAGTTAAAATAATTTGCTGTAACCAGGTTTTTACGTGGGATTTTGCAGAATTTTACGGCCAAAAACAAGAACCGTGAGCAAACAATAGCAATACTGAGAGGCTAAAAAAAGAAGGAACGTATCCAACAAAGAAACTTGAAGGAGGGAAACAGCTTGTGCTGCCATCTCCAGTTTTGTAAACACTTTGTCAAAGAAATATCGGTCAATATTACTTCATATATTTTTAATTACAATAACTAGCTTCTTTAAAAATATTACACACTTGAAATTTTAAGTTAAATATGCAATAAATTTAATAATAGGAAGAGTTTAATCAGGAATCTTAACAAATTGAATGCAACCTTAAATTCAAGCACACTTGTCTCCAGCGGCGTAGCCAGCGGTGCGCACAGTGCGCAAGTGCGTACCAAAATTTTCTAAATTAGGGGCGCCAAACTGATCTTAGAGCTCCAAAATTGACATACGGCACCAAAATAGTCCAATGATATTGAAAAACAATCATAAGGCGCCAGACCACTCATAAAGCATTCCCTAACGAAACAGAGGCAGGGAGCGGCGTCGAGGTTCGAGGTTCTTTGACGAGGGAGACGCAAGAACGGGGGAGCATGGGAGCGGGCGCAGTTCTTTACAGTTCTCTACAAGAGTACTCTTTCTTACTCCGAGTAGCGGCGGCGTCTTTCACTGAGCCAGTCAGAGGAGGAGTTACTCTTGTGGACGCCCTTCACTGGAAATCGCACTCCGTTTCGAGTCAAAAAGAGTACTCTCGGCTACCCCGTCTTTGAAGTCGGAGTAGGATATCCGGAGTGCGTTCGTTAGCACGGAAAAATGGATCCAAGCGTAAAAGCGTAAACAAGTATGGCTGCTATTTACTCCTAAAATTACCAGCGTCCTCCATTGGGAGTAGCGAATCCGAGATCTCACGGCGAATCTGCAGTTTCGGAGTACGTTTGCCAGAATAGAGTGACACTCTCACTCTCAGAGTGGCCAGTGAAAATCGCTATGTGTGTGTTGATCCCTCCCTCACCCTTTACGTTTCGCAGTCGAAGAAACTGCATCAATTAACAGATAACTTCATCATTTCTGCGTCCCGCGATCCTGAACTCGGCACTATGACTATTGTTTATGATGGATGCCTCCAGCAGCAGCAGTAGTAAAAAGCTAAAAAAAAGTCTGACCACAAGAACAGCATGACCAAAGTCAGACATGAAAAGAATGAGAGAAAGCTGTCGTGCTGTCGAGCAAATGCTGACTTATTGGATGCCAGACAACATTATTATCAGAACCTCTTATCTTTCCTGGATCACACGATTGTTGAACTGAAAGAGCCGATACAGCCGAAGCCGCACCTTCTTGCACAGTACCTTATTCCAAGTCGTCTATCGCAACTAGCTCAACTAGCGTGAGAAATAAGCTTCTGCATGTGAAACGCTTGCATGCATGTCAAAGGACACATTCCCCAACATCTACATTGCGCTCACGATTTGGGCAACAATGCCTGTGTCTGTAGCCACTGCAGAACGTTATTTCAGCACATTAAAAAGACTAAACACACGGTTGCGTAACACGATGTGTGAAAGTCGTTTGACAAGACTTGCGTAGATGCATTTGCACACGCAGGGACGTTAATATTGACTTTGATCCTTATAGCGCGTTCCACTGGCTGCCCTAGGTCAGTTTTTTTTGCCCTGAGTCCCGACTATAGCGTTCCACTGGGAAACC